>JAZHYW010017998.1:0-10713 GCA_037355805.1 Ixodes ricinus
AAGAACGCGGAAAATATATTCTCAGTTTAGCGGTTCAAACCGGTTCGAACCGGTTCAAACCGGTTCGAACCGTTATTTTTCGCTCCCCGGAACTGAACCGGAGCTGAACCGAAATCCGTGAACCCGAACCGGAACCGAACCGATAAAAATTTCGGTTCGACACTCTGCCTTGAACAATAAAATCAGTATCATCAGCACCACCAGAGCTTCGCCCCAATCAACATCATTCACGCACGTGGAGGATGCGGTCATTTGTTTACCTTTGTAATTCTTTGAAAGCAAGCACGCGTATTCTGGTCTTTAGAAAGTACTTGGAGCAAACGGTCATGTTCCTTGTAACGGCCTTAAAACACGAAACCATTCACGATGTCTATTGCTTCGATCGTCACCGTTGCACGACCAGCTTTAACGCGATAACGTTTAGGAGCTCGCGTCGCAGAAAGTCCGGCGTCGGCGTTGGTGGGACCGGAAAATCCCCGACACGCACTACATGACGACGTCACACGTGACGTCACGTGTGACGTCACGAGGGTTGCATTTTTCTGCTAAATTTGGCGGGAAATCTTTCTGCGAAATTCTAGCGGGTCGTTAGGAGTCATGCGTCAGAGCCACGTGTGACGTTACACGTGACGTCGCGCGCGTGACGTCGCGCCAAATGACCTCGCGCGGGAATTTCAAGCAACTCTGGCAGCGCTCACCAGTGACGTCACGTGACACATGACACGCTACCGACTAGGTCACGCATACACCAATTGCACTCCTTGGGAACGAGGCGCAGGTGGCGTGTGCACGACAAGCAACACGCGACAAGCGACCACCGACGTTCACACTGCGGGGCTATCGGGGAGTCACTACCGGCGGCAAGTCGCTTCTCGGAAGCCATCGGGAGCCGCCGTCGATTCAGTGCACCCGCCTCAGCTCGGGTTCACGTTTCGCCGCTTTTTCATTTTGGGTCTCACAGCAAGACATGCGTCGTCGTTGCCATGTGAAAAAGACTCGTTATGTTGATCTGGGTCCTTCGGAACCGTACCAGACAAGCACAATCGCTCCATCGGCGTGCACTCGCTCGAGCTATCTACCGCGTCAAAGTACATACCTGTCGCAAAGTGGCACGGACTTGCTGCCAGGCCGAGGACTTTGAGGGCGCTTGTTCAAATCGGGGTGCTGTGTTTATAAAACAATGGATATTCTTTAATAGCACTGACCGGAGCCGCCGCGGAGACCTCCGTGGCTCTGTATCCCCGGCCTACCGCGAACCGACGAGGGGTGGAAAGAAAATGTTGGTTGCTTCTCCTGCAGAACTTCGGCGTGCCGGATGTAAACAAACGCGTGGGGCACTCGTGTCCCCTCTGAGGTGGCGCTGATTGGTTCAGCTGCCGGGCTACACAGCGACATGTCGAAGAATTCGGTCTGGAAGCGACTGCCCCAAATGATGTCGCTCTTGAGTCAGAAGTTGTCTCGCGACAGCTGTGACTTGCCGGTGTGAACGCGTGTGTAAAGGAGAAGCTTAAGCATCCCAAATTTTTCCATTTTATCCCACTTGCAGCTAAGAATTAACCTTTCGTAGACCGTGCGCTGAAGCCTTACCCGACTAGCGGGAGCGATTGCCATCACGTTGAGCACTGATTGAGCTGGCGAGCACTAGACCACAAATCCGCACCATTTGAGATATACGAAAAGTCCCGAATGAAATTATACATCCCGGTCCCTTTATGCAACTCCTGTTGAGAGGTTGAGACGGCGTGTCACAATAATTCCTAACTTAACGCGCTCACTTTTGTTTGTTAAAATTGCCTCACGCACGAGTGCCGTCGACAAGAGCCATGCGGTAATAGCATTGGCAGTGCCAGGCGGCACCAGGTTCACAGTCCCTGCCACCGTCTCCGCGCAGTCGCCACCGTCCGCTCCTCTGGTTCTCCTCCGTTCGTCCGCAAAGAGAGCGATGGCGGCCTGGAGTTGCGAATAACTCCACTAGATGTGCGGCAACAGCCAATTTTTTTGACGCCATGGCAAGAGCGGAACACCGCCGGACGGAGTTCGTCGGGTTTCGCCGGCAAACAATTGTCGGGACACGTAGCAATTGCTACTGCCAAGCGCGGCGCGAGTTTGCATTTGGGTCTGCGCTGCGAATTATCGTCGACTCAACCACCATCATGTTGGTTTCCGGTGTTCGACGTCATCATATGACGTAGGTACAAGGCATTTAAAGATTTCCTATATAGCTTGTTTTGTGCGTACTTAGCGGTTTCTCCCATACCTCACTTTGGCAGGCAAGCTATAGCTGCCTATAGATTTTCCTTTTGTTTTGTTTAGCCTTCTATAGACTTCAGGTATGATTTGTTTTATAATTTTAAATGGCTTCTCCTATAGCTCTCTTTAGCAGGCACACTATAGCTATGTGTAGCTTTTCCTTTGTTTTTTTTAGCACTCTATATATTTCTGTATCGTTTGTTTTAGAATTTTTATGGTTCCTCCTATAGCCCTCTTTAGCCGTATATAGCCATCTGTTATGGTCTGCTCTAGATTATTATATGGTTTGTCCTATGGTTCTCTTCACCAACGTGCTGTCTATAGTTTTTCCTGTGTAACCGTAATCGTATAAAATGTGAAACAAAATATTTATAGACACTGAACATCTGAATAAAAGAATGCGCCGACCTCGTATCTTGATATAAATGAAGAGGTCGGAGATCTAAAACTTATTTAAGACATCTCAAACTTGATAAACCTATTTAGAACTTGGAAGAAACTCTTAAAAATGTAATCGGCCAGGTGTTCACGAATAAGCAAGCAAACGAAAAAAGAGATTGTTTTCAAATCTCTAGAAGTTAATTACTCACAGCTTATTGCGCAGACAAGTCCAAACGTGCAAGCAATCAGTGAAATGTGAAGAGGACTTACTAAGTTGTTGTAAAACAAAGAAGATTTCAAAACAATCAAGAACCCCAACAATTCTAGGTTAGTGTCTATTCTGCCAAAAGCCAGGACAATAATTTCTCCTTAATTCTACCGCCAGTCGCCTTTCATTGCGGCGGCAATCAATTCATCGCACGTCGTTTTATCGACGGTTTGTTTTATTGACTGATCGTTTCATATACTGAGCAGTTTAGCTATTTTTCTGTAATGAGCCGCTCCCATACCGTCGGCGTGAAGCGCCCGCAGGGGTAAGCCAGGTGGGTTAACGTTTTATTAAGGAGCCACCGCAGACTCGTTACGCAGTGGCGTGAACGGGTGGGCCAGGTCGAGTGCTACGCGCCCCAGTGATACACGTGCTATGAAATGTCCCTACAGCGTGCAATTCGCGTCACTTGTCTCGATGAAAATATGTTCATGGAACATTGTTCATGAAGCGTGTTTCTACAAAATGACGGGAGATTAATAAAGTCCGTACCTTACCGGCTATTGTCACATAATTTCGGACAGCCAACGGGACGCGACTGCCGGTAGAATTTCGGGAAATTTATTCTCCCGGCTGCCGGGAGAATATACACTTTCTAATTCTAGATGCAATCCGGAAGAGCTCCCGTAGAAGAACGGTCAATTGTTGCCAGTGAGTAGGTTGCAGTGCACTGAGCATAAAAGTAGCAGATTTGAAAGATGTATTCTGATACGTATGTCAACGCGGCAACCGCTGAATAACCACACAAACACAAAAACGACAAGGAAGGGCTCCGCAAAGATTCGAGACAATGTAGCACAAACTGTCATTTGCCGAATCGAGCACTAAATATATCACACGGATTTTGTGGGCTTTGTAGGAATCACATGTAGCCTATATACGTGTGGGACCCTTCGGACCTTGATGGCTTTGGTATATTTCAAATACGCTGCCGCTGACGCTATATTATTTACCACCGAAATACACTGCAGCCCCGCAGGCCGCAGCACACACGAAAATATACTCAGTGTCACTATAGTGCGTTGCAACTCAAGAAGGTAGGGCGAAGGAGAGGAAGGTTGGGGAGGAGGGAGCAGACTGAACGCTGGAGAGGAGAGGCGGAAACCTTCTCCTCTCTTTAGCGTTTCGTCTGCTTCCTCCTATCCGGCCTGTCTTTCCCTCGCCCTACCTTCTTGAGTTTCAACGGACTATGGTTGCGTGCAGCACAGGCTAGGGTTTCTCCAGGAATTGAAATTAGGGGTGTGTCTACATTTTTTAGGGGGGGGGGGTAAAGGGGGCACTGAAAACAGGGGAGTCTTTGCGAATTAAGGTGGTGCCATCAGAAAAACAAGGGGTGTGTGTAGGGAAATCACTGGTACAAGCGAAGGAAACGGAAGGCGAGGGGAGAAAGGGCAAGCACTACGAAGGCTGAGGAGGAGGAGAGAAACCTCCTCTCCTCTGTAACGTTCCTCGTGGTCTCCCATTCTCACTCGGCCTCTATCGCCTCCCACCTCCCGTCCTGCTTTCGTAGTGCTCACCTTTTTCTCTTCACTTGGCGTTGCCTTGGCCTGCACTGCACACAACTAGTGACACTGAGCATGTATTCCATTCAGCTCTAAACTGAACCTGCGGTGAAAGCTGCGTCCTCGTTGGGTCAGTCATGCACCTCTTCCAGCCACATCATCACGCTCCCGGCCATACCTACGCGCGAATAGTCGGGTCAGGTGATAAGACGAAGGCGGTTGATTGGTCCTGCGAGCACGTAGCTCACACGAAGTCTCACCTTAGGCGTGAATAGGCATTCCGGGATTGGGAACCATTGCTGCATCGTCCGTCAATCTTTTACCACGTGATCGCGCTCCTGCCACTACCTGTGACGGCCTGGAGCTGAGGTGGTTGGTTTGACATGCTTCCTTGAATGTCAGCTGAACGTAGAGGAAAAGCGAAGGAGAAGAGAAAACAAAGACACACAGTGCTGGACTATCAACCTATTCATAAAAAACTTAATTTTCCTCGACACTATCGGACAGATGAAGAAGTTACCTCTCCGGATATAGTCGAGGAGAAGAAGCCTTTCTATCTAAGATCTGACAGATCAAGAAGTTACCTCTACGGATAGTGCCGAGGAAAAATAAGTTTTTCATGAAAAGGTTGATTGTCCAGAAGTAAGTGACTTTGTTTTTCCTCTCCTTCACTTTTCCTCTACGTTCAGCTGGTATTCAAGGAAGCTGCTGCTGCCCTGCAAGCAGTCAGGAGTCAAGTGATAAGAATTCAGACCAGAATAAATTTGTTGTGGGGAGATGCTGGAAGCGGCCCTTATACTTGCCTGCGAACTATGTCGCTGTATCAGTGTCGCGTCTTGTACCTTTGACGAGCAGAGCACTCCAATTTATTAACAGTGATTAATATATTTTATACGCGTTTCGCCACCCCCTTTGACTACGTCTTTACATGTGATGCTGCTGGTTTACACGAGCCAGCGTTCGGAAATATTTGGTGCCGATTTTACTTCCTGTATGACCCCACAATATATAAGATGAGCACGAGCATGTGCGAGACACTGTGCTCGTGTGGAATTTTGGAATAAACATCCTTTAATAGTCAACGTCCGTCCTGTGGGCTGCTTCCACTTTTGTTCTGTCCTTTTGCGCTGTTCTTAATAATTTCGTGATAAAAACCAGACGGTTGATTCATTAGAGGGTCCGGTCAGCGCCCCTTCTTCGACGTTTTAAGCTTAGGGGAGAGAAGGGTAAGAAAGCAGGAGCTCCTTCAAGGTCGGAGCGGGTGCGCTGACAAAAGGCTAATCTTCAGGGGCATTCCAGCAATGAACACCACGAGACCTTTTCTCAGTTGTACTGCCTTGTAAGTTCGCCCAAAGTTGATAGTGCAGTGGAGGCTACGTGCATGGCCTACCAACCAGTGGCCTTCAGGCAGTTTCCGTGGTCTGCCTTATCGCGACCTTGGAGGCTGTTGTCACGTGATCCTAACCGGAGACATGATTGGCCTAAAACCCACATAGCGTCTACTTTGCTGTCAATTCCGAGTGAACAGGACCGCTGCATGAAGGTTAGATTTCGGTGTTCCAAAGATACTGCCCAGCTCAAAAATGAACCAAAAACGGAAAGTATCAAGGACTGTTTTAGCCGTAGAAACGACATTCTAAATTGAAATGCAGAATTAACCGCGACTTCTTATTGTGAACGAACTTCACAGATGAGTATATACGAGGTGTGACAAAAGAAAATTTCCGGGACTTATTTTATAGCGTTAAAGGAAGGGCAGCACAGCGAGGCGTGCGCAACAGTTGAGGGAAGGGACTTTTGGTGTCATTATACCAAGATGCGTCGCTCTGTGAACATTTGGAACTGCGCTACACGAGTTTATTTAACATGTGCAAGCATAATGTTAGTCTCTCAATAGACGGCAAATTAAAGCGAGAGCGAACTTCAATTTAGCGTCAAACTAGGCAAATATAAAACAGAGACCTCGGACATGATTTAGAGGCTTATGTAAAAAAGCATTGAGGTGTGCGAGGTATTTTGCGTAGCACTCACACCTTAAAAAAATAGTCGGATAAGGTCGCCCTCACCGCTCTTCATCTTCCAGCGATGTTCTGCCGTTCCTGAAGCTCGAGCGCCACTTAATACACATCGCAAAATTCACTGCTTTTTGACACAGCCTTCTTGAATCATCTTAGGGTCTCTGTTTCATATTTGCCGAGCTTGACGCAGAGCTGATGTTAGCTCTCGCTCGGTTTGCAGGCTATGATAAAATTGCCAATGTGCCCGTGCACGTGGTCACAAACACTCGTAAAGTGCAGCTCCAAATGTGCACAGTCACTCCTTTTGGTATAACGGGACAGGAAGGTCCCTTCCTTTGACTGCTGCGCGCGGATCACTGTGTTGCCTTTTTTCTACGCTACAAAATCAGCCTTGAATTTTTTATCACACCTCGTATTAACAAGTAATTTAAGAATAGGAGCTCACTGGTAGATTCGTGTTATTTAACTTCAGCATTGGGAATCTTTGCATCTTTGTGGCTTTTCGGATTGCATGCTTTAATAAATGGTACAGTTTTTGTTGCACGTACATGGCCCTTGCGGAAAAAAAAGAGCATAACTTTTTTGCTGTTATCAGCCGAAATCTACGCAACTGCTCATCTTCGCGCAATATTTTTTTTATTCGCAATTTCAGTATAGATTGCTGTAATAATAATTGTAAACACTTAAGGCTGAGGTGTGACGTCGCAGCCGCTTGGGTGTCATTTCGGAGAAGATAAACTGAATGCACGTTAAAGATACGTGCGCGCACCGTAGAGTCCGCATACGCGTTTCGTATTAAGCCGAGTAAAAGCCAGAACAAAAATTCCACAGAGTTTTGGAACCAGTGAGTGTGTATTAATTAGAGAGCCTTTCAGCATTCTGTGTAAGAGGGGATCGAGCGTGGTTTCGTATATCATTTCGGTACAAATAGTCACATGTACTAAACAAAAATCAGCAGAACCCATCCTTTGGGAATGATTATCTACGTTAATGCGAATAGCATCAAACGGTGCGGAGTTATGCGCGTTCGTCAGGTGGCCGGCACACTCTAGATACGCCAGCCCACTCTTAAGGCGATTCTAAATTTGTTGACACTTTCACAGCCCTGCGCACGATCTCCGCAGCCCAGCACGTGCGTTTGTGTCACTTAGGAAGGCGAGCAAAGCACGCGCCATACGCACAAACACTCAAAATGGTACCGACCAGACTTTCTGGCGTCTCAGCTAGTCTCAACCAACGGTACTCTAAACGGTTGTTTATATCTTTACTATAGGACGCGCCTTACAGCGCTGTCACAGCTGCTGGTGCGCGCAGTCCCATGCACGAGGGCCATTCCGCTCTCGTGAGGGTGAGCACGGCCGCTACATCACCCCTCTCCCGAGCGCGGGAGAGGGTGAGCTAGGGGCAGTGCTAAGCCTCACGAGAGCGGAATGAGCCCTCGTGCATGGAACGCGCGCGATGGTAAAGATATAAACAGGTGTTTAGAGTGCCTTGAATGACTGCCTTCATAGCTCTGTGGTTAGCGCGTCTGCCTGCTGATCAAAGGGTCAACGGTTCGAATCCCGCCGGCGCCGGTCTTTTTTATTTATTTATCGACCCGCGGCGTAAGAGGTTAGATAGCCAGATAGATATATAGATAGATAGATAGATAGATAGATACATAGACGAAAAGTGCGTGAAGTATCCAAAGAATGCTATTCGCATTAAAAATCGCCGAATAAGCAGGGCCAAGGAAGTAGACAAGACGTAGTGCAGTCTCAAATGAAGGTTTATGGAAACAAACATACACTATTAATACCCTCTTCTGGGTATTCGTTCAGAAAATGAAACTCTGTATCTGTCAGGTGCACTAACGCTCTTGCTTTCCCCTTGCTTTGTGATATACAATGGATCGTAAGGTTTTAAGACAGTTTTAGCTGCGTATCTACCCAGCTATATTGTTCGTGCTGATTTTGGGTTAGATGGGCACCTGTCCCAGTGCACTGCCAGATTTCCCGGCGGGGATTGTTTTACTGATAATGCATGTTATCTTGCAACCATGCATGACCGTGCATATTATCTTGCTGGCATGTTTTCATTTTTATCAGCGGCCCTGGGATGTTTTGGCGGTGGGCCGAAAAGGGCCCCGCGTCGATATGGAGCGCGGTCGACGGCGCGTAACCGTGAAGTGTACCACAAACAGCTAGCGATGTAATATCTCTGTAATAAACAATATCTGCGCACCACGATGACAACACAAGGTGGGGCTGTGGGCTTAAAGAGGCTCAAACAACTTTAATATCTCAGAAGAAAAAAATAAAAACCAGCAACAGCGCTTGCTAATTTGATGGAGTTCGTAGAATATAGAGGTAATAGGACGTCCCTAGGGTGGCGCCGCATACCTAGCGATTAAGCAATCAGATATTTTTCGCGTGTTAATTATAAAGGTTCCTAAAATGTCTAACCATGCCGATATAGACGTCCCAGTTTATAGCATTGAAATCATACACTCTTCTACAAGTGGCTACAGACAACTTAATGGTCGCTGGGGTACAGCTCTGGGAGATTCTTTATTAAAGCTGGCTACGAGTAACTAAATTATCGCGTTTCAGTAGGATTGGAGACATACGCTTATCTCCATAACCGGCTTCAGACAATTGGATGATCGCACGTCTTATACAATTCGAAGCATACACTTTTTTATAGCAGGCTACATTACAGACAACTGAGTTATTGCACGTCTATAGCATTGGAGTAACACTTCTCTATTGTTGGCTACAAAAAATTGAATGTTTGCCGGTTATCAGCTTTAAGGACGTAGTTTTCTATAGATAGCTACGAGACAATTTAGAAGTCACTTCTATAGCATCGAAGCACCAAGCCTATATATAGCCGGCTATAAAAAAAAAATAATGGTTGCATGTTTATAGCTTTGGATAAATACAGATTTCTATAGCTGGCTAAAAAATGGTGAGGTTATAAGTCTTCACGCTAATAGCCACACATTTTTTTTATATCTGTCTATAGGTTTTTCAATATCTGCCTATATTGGTCGTTTAGGTTTTTATGGCCGACTATAAAGGGCCACACAGGCGGTGCTATATTAAGTTACAGCTCAAGAAGACAGGGCTAGGAAAGGAAGGCTGGGGAGGAAGAAGCAGACGGAACGCTGGAAAGGAAATTAAGATGCCCAAAGACACTTTTTGTATATGATCATCCTTTTGTGCTGCTGCTTTCTACAATGCCGTTCGCTATATAAAGGTTTCGTAATACCTAGGACTGCAAGCGCCAAATCGAAGCTCTGCTCTTTATTATTTGGGCCGAATATGGCGGGCTTGAGGGTTGCTGCTAATGGTTTGTTTTTGCACAAACAACAAGAGGTTGAAGGATGATGCTCCGTCGTCGCTGTTCGTGTATTGTCAAGGGGATAGACATTGTACCCCTGCATGCCGCGTGACATGCAGCGGCATCCGTCGTACAGCCTGCGAGGAAGAAATCAACCTAATTGAAAATACTCCTCTGCAGAGTTCCCCAAAGTGCAGAAAACCCTTGTGCGAGCGGCCGTATGAGGCGTAAATTTGATGCGGTATAAAATTTGCAGCCCTGCCACTTGATGATGGTATGCTGTAGATACACAACCTTAATCAATGTTTTCAGACAGCATATGACTTCCAATGCTTTTGTACAGGAAAACCAAATAAGTAGTGTGATGCAGCCACAACAGCCACGCTGTCCGCACTACGCCAACCATAAACATGGTTTTAGTTCAGCGTGGTCGAACTCTATTTTCAGTAATTATAACCGCATGAATGCTTGTTAGGTTATATTACTGGCGCCATATATCAGTAACGTAAGACAGAAAATTAGGGCACCTTGCCCTTTTTATAATATAATTGTGCGGCTGGCAGCTGATCACGACGTATGTTTTCTTGGTTTGAACTTTACGTCACAGGGTCGCCATATCAGCCTAGTATCAGTGTTGATGCCGGCAGTTCTTGTTTGGCAATAAGGCACGAAGAAAAAAATGAGTCGGTAGGTGTAGTCCGAATCGTTTATGTACCGAGATTTATAGGACTTAAGTCTCGATAAATTTAGGGAGGTTTGGCGATCGTAACGCTTTTATGTCTCGTTTATGTCCCACTGTTCTAAGTTTTCAGCTAGTTACCGTCGTCAAAATCATTCAATAATCTCGAAATTGCCTTGAATCTTGCTTAAACAACCATAAAATGTGCGTGTAAGAGGTCACTAAGTTTCTTAAGCTGGTCTCATTCAATGTTGTTCAGCCAAGTACAGCTTTTGCAACTTAAAAATAAAA
>JAZHYW010017999.1:0-149799 GCA_037355805.1 Ixodes ricinus
TTGGCTACTCATTCTCAACACATTCGAACCTGGAAGTAAACACATTGCATGAACGACGCCCAGTTTATTTGCAACCTAAATAATGTGGGTCTACTGTTGGGACCCAATCAATTTCATCGTCAATCAATATTTGTTATGATTTCATGGTGAAAGTATGTTCGTCATGATGCCACAGAAGTGATCGATTCAAAGGGAGAAATAGGTCCTCGTATTTATTTTGCGAAAATACTCGCTCCTGTGATGCTCTAGTGCGTAAGATCAAAGCACCCGAGGCAGTGCGTAATACTTTAACACTGTCGTTGGCGATGAAATATTTGTGGGAAGTGCGTAAAATTGTTTACACCATATTGTAGCACCTGAAACAAAAAAATCCCTAAACACAACACACTGTCGCAATCGCAAAAAAAATATATAATATAGTCCTGCAAAAATTGTTGTTTTCCACTCCCTCTTTCTTTTTTTTTTCCCGCGACACTACAAAGAGTAGCGGCCGAGCAACGAATTTCCACCAAAAACCTCGCTTCTTGGAGAAAGTACTCCAGGGTATGGTAGTGAATCTGTCAGGGAGTATAAAGGAATAATAGGTGACCATTGAATGTAGAATTCTGCACAAATCATGCCCGGGATATTTCCATTTTCCTTCCACGCCGTTAGAAGGCAAGACGCTGGGGGAATTCATGTGCACTAACATGAGGCTTCTAAGAGAGAGTACCAGATTTATAGTGCATGTGAATTTATATGTAAATAGTTTAATCACTGTGCACAAACATTCGCGGCCTGGAGAATGACATGGAAGCATGGATGAAAGCAGCTTGCTGGAAAGAGACGTCTATATTGCATTGCACTAAAGTAAAAAAATATTACGTACTTTTTTCTTATTTCTGTGGGAAAATAAAAACAGCGTTTAGAAACCGAACACTGTGCGTTTCGAAGCACCGAAAGGACATAAAAAACCGGGACAACCTGAACGATACGAGGCGCCTTGCGTCACTGATCTTGTCCTGGTTTCTTGTTTTTCGGAGCCTTTCAAAAGGGGATGAAAAATTATGAACTGACTGACCCGACTTACCACATTAGAGCAGTTCATTTTCATTACGACAGGCTCTCTTCAAGCGTCTTGCATAGTTCAGCTTGTACTGGTCCGTTTGTATTTTCGGTTTCTTTCATAAAGTGAACTCTAAGCTACTGGACCAACCTACCACATTCATAATTTTCGGAAGCGGAGAAGTGGAAATGCGACAAAAGAAAATTTGCCCGGTCTATTTGAGGCCTATAGAAAAGCGGACCGGATAGAAGGGAGCCGAAATCTTTTTCAAGAAACACACAATCTCCTCTACAATTCTGTCTAACAATTTGATACGAAGGTACACTTGGACGCTGGCATTATTCGTTTAGGAATCAAGTGAAACTTTGTATCGGATCATTATACGTCTACGTCCACTCCCACTCGATGATTATCATGTTTTCGACTCCGTACACAGGGTGGTTTTCAGCGGTGGGTTTTTAGTCTGACTGCCCGCCAGAGCGCGAGCCAGAACGCACTACGGCTGCAGGCCGTCGCGCTCTTCCCCTTCTTCTCCATATCAATAAACAATCAAATATACCCGGGCGGAGCCGTCAATCGTGCTGGTGTCGGGAACCAGTAAGTCTTACCCTTGAAATGCAGGCGTGACGCAAAACCCAGAGGCGTCTCGTGCGCCCACTTACCTTCTTTCCCGGATTCCTAAACGAATAATGCCGGCGTCCAAGTATACCTTCATATCAAATTGTTAGACAGAATTGCAGAGAAGATTGTGTGTGTCTTGAAAAAGATTTCGGCCAACTTCCATCCAGTCCGCTTTTCTATAGGCCTCAAATAACGCGGGCGAATCTTCCCTATGTCGCATTTCCACTTCTCTGCTTCCGCAAATTAAGAATGCGGTAGATTGGTCCAGTGGCTTAGAGTTCATTTTTTGAAAGTAACCTGCAATAAAAGCGGACCAGTACAAGCTGAACTATGCAAGACGCTTGAAGAGAGCCCGTCGTAACTAAAATGAACTGCTCTAATATGGTAAGTCGGTCAGTCGGTTCATAATTTTTCATACCCCTTTTGAAAGGCTCCGGAAAAACAAGAAACCAAGACAAGCTGAGTGAGGCAAGGCGCCTCGTATAGTTCAAGTTGTCCTGGTTTTTTATGTCCTTTCGGCGCTCCTCAAAACGCACAGTGTTCGGTTTCTAAACGGTGTTTTTATTTTCGCATGGAGATAAGACAAAAATAATACTTTTTTGCACCACTCCTATGCCATAGAAACTTCTATTTCCAGCAAGCTGGTTGCCGCCATGCTTCCATGTCATCCTCCAGGCCGCGAATGTTTGTGCACAGTGATTGAACTATTTACATATAAATTGACATGCACTATAAATCTGATACTTTCTCTTTGAAGCAGCATGTTAGTGCACATGAATTCCCCCAGCGTCTTGCCTTCTAATCGCGTGGAAGAAAAATGGAAATATCCCGGGCATGATTTGTGCAGAAGGCTAGATTCAATGGTCGCCTATTATTTTCTACAAACTCCCTTACAGATTCACTACCATATACCCTGGTGTCCTTTCTCCAAGAAGCGAGGTTTTGATAGAATTTCGTTGCTCGGCCGCTAATTTTTGTAGTGGCGCGAAAAAAAAAAAATAGAGAGAGAGAGAGAGAGACAGACAGAGAGAGGAAAGCAACGGTTTTCGCAAGCTGATTTTTTTTTTTTGCGATTGCGATATTTTGTTGTGTTTAGGTGTGCTTTTGTGGTGTAAACAATTTTACGCACTTCCCACAAATATTTGATCGTCAACGACAGTTGTAAAGTATTACGCACTGCCTCGGGTGGTTTGACCTTACGCACTAGAGCGTCACAGGAGCGAGTATTTCCGCAAAATAAATACGAGGACCTATTTCTCCCTTTGAATCGATGACTTTTGTGGCATCACGACGAACACACTTCCACCATGAAATTATAACAAATAATGATTGATGATGAAATTGATTGGGTCCCAGCAGTAGACCCACATTATTTAGGTTGCAAATAAACTGGGCGTCGTTCATGCACTGTGTTTACTTCCACGTTCGAATGTGTTGAGAATGAGTAGCCAAAAAGCGCAGTCTGCAGGCTGCTTCCTGGAGTGGCCTGATATCTCCCCAACTCGGGAAAGGGAGAGGGGGGGGGGGGAGAGAAAGGGGTGGTTGTTGTGGGAAGGTGATAATATTTATTCTCACTCAGGAGAGTCGCCGGTCGTTAAAAAGTCGACTCGCTCATAACGGGAAAGCCTGTGGGGCCACATCTATGGTAACTATGAGTAAAATGAGGTACACAGCTAGATTACTGAGAAGTTGTGATAGCGCAAACGATGGGGTATTGTGGATGCGGGTGAAGTAAAGACCTATCTTACGACTGCGCCGTCTTCATTAGAAGCCAGAATTTCGGTTTGCTTCTTTCACCCTCCTGACGCCAATCTTGTCCAATATTGGATAAATCCGGTACAGCGTTGATCGCGCAGGCCCGCGACAATATTTAAAGGTTTTTATCAAGTTATAAAACAGTCATCGAGCAGAGGTAAGGACGAATAAATACGCAAAATAGCGCATAATGGGATGAACAACCTATGAGAGGAGATATGTGTTTCAATCAGTAATGAAGACATTACGCAAAGCCACTTTATTTATAATTTACAGAAATAAATGTATTATCAACGACCTGAACCCTTTATTGCGCAAGCCAATTCTTGTGCAGACACGGTAATGGTTCCAGCAGCCGCGCGATGCCAGAGAGCGGCTGCTGGAACAACATCAGCATACCACGACTCCTCGATCTCCACGGACCGAGAGGCCTCGGGCCTGCAGAAAAAGCGCGTCAACGAGGGAAGACACCTGGACGTCTCAAGGTCGTTGTGGCGCTCGCTGCTAGCCGCTCATTTCGCGCTTTTTGAGGATTATCCCTACAGGAAAAGCCGACGCAAAAGAAGCCCCTGCCGTCACGTGACTTTTGGGAGAGGGTGAAAAGTGGAGGGTCGGACGGGCATTTTCCTACCTTGCTGAAAATGGATTCGTAGGTCGGTCTTTAAAGTGATAAAATTCGGGGTCAGATATCTTGGAACGCTGGGCACATTACGCGGAATTCTACAAATGGAACAGTCTTGGCATATGACTGCCTCAAAGTTTGTAATATGAACATATGTCCTAGTTACAGTAATTAAAAAGTTAATTAACGGATTTTGGTTACTTAGTTTGATAATAGTGATGGTTATATTTCCGTCTAATGTCAAGCCCATAGCCTTATAAACACGCAGTAGAAAACCACGCATTCATAGAAGTTTTACCCCCTTTATTTAAAGAGTTTGCGCAGTTAAAAAAAACACCCTGTATATAGTTCATCTTTGCATGAAATATTGTTGTCCTGGTTAGCGGGAGAAATTTACAAGAATTGCTCACACAGGGGCATTTAACTAAATATGCATTATTTTGAAAATCATTTTAAAAAAAGGCCATCTTTAATATTCTTTAAACTCTCCGAAATTAACGTTTATAATATGTACTAACAGAATCTGCAAAAACATAATGCAATATTTGTGTGGCTTTGAAGTTATAAAGCGAGAAATATGGCCAAATTGACGCTAACGCGGTTGCCATAAATGGGGCGTGCACATACCCATTCTTCACAATTTCATTATTATTAAAAAG
The DNA here is from genome assembly GCA_037355805.1 of Ixodes ricinus. Taxonomy (NCBI): domain Eukaryota; kingdom Metazoa; phylum Arthropoda; class Arachnida; order Ixodida; family Ixodidae; genus Ixodes; species Ixodes ricinus. Next base: position 4,703 of record JAZHYW010017999.1, read on the forward strand.
CGTAAAAATGCTACGGGGTGGTCAGGAAAAGACAAATTGACAGCACAGAGGTGGACGGTAGTTTTGAAGGGAAAATTCCTAATACATTTTCGTACAACCGACCCAAAAATGCCCATGGGCCGGAGCGATCGAGAGTGCGCCACCCTGTAACATGCTTCGCGGTGCCTGTTTCAACAGCCGGCGTATAGCGTCTCCGTCTACGCGACGTAAAGGAAGCAACCGGAGCGACTTTGCAAACAGATCAGCCTACAACCTTGGCGGTAACATGATATAGGAGGTAGGGCGCGGCAGAACCTGAACCTGCGCCGCCTGTGAGCGCCAATAGATCCGCCGCCGTAGAGAGCCGCACAACGCGTAAAAAAAATACAAATTCTGATTGACTGAGATTGTTTGTATTGGGCGTTTTCAGATAGGATCGAACGACCATGTCCGGTCGACATTTTTTTATTTTTACCTAAAGATATATTTTACTTGTTGTGCAACCGCAAAAACATATTCGAACTTTTTTGCGGAAAATAAAATTTCTCTTGAGGAACAAAAATCACAAAGTCGCTGTCGGTATACGCGCACGTTTTTGCGACTTGCGTGAAACCGTCCCTTTGGATATTTATAAAAGAAAAACTGTTGTCGCCTTAGGTTTAATATTTTTTTGTGCAGAGACTGTACATAAAATAAAAGGAGGTAAACATGTATTATCGATTACGAAGCAATTCAGAGCTTTATGGATCCGAATCTTAAAAGACTGGAAATTCAAATTTTTAACATGATTTGGACGCGTTTGTTCAATATTCGCATAAATTGTCATTGAAATTGAAAACGATAACCTTTCTAAAAAAATACACTGAAATGTAGACAGGTTACCGATTTTGCAATAATTGGAAAATCAGTTTAAAATGAAGGCCATCTTAATTTTTCTTCTACTTTTCACAGATCAAGGCTCATAATCTGTCCTATCAGGCCCTTCAAAAATGCTTTGCAATATTTTTTTATTTTTTGAATTTACAGAGCGCTAAATATACAGAATTGCCGTAACGGGAGTAGAGAAAGATAGGACGTTGCCGATTTCAAACAAGGGCAAGAAAGGGGTCGAAAAATGTAGGAAGTCTGTGAAGAGAAAGCACTGTGACAGGAGTTCGTGAAAAATAAGAATTCATACAAAAGATTACAGGTGAGTTTGAAGCACAAGTCAACAATTTAAATACAGATTTCTTGGATCAGTGAATTTCGGAGCCTACCCTTCGTAGGGAGGCTGGGCTGCTGACGACCAGGTTTAAATAGTGATAAGAAAGAACACATGTTTAAAGTGGTACAATTGAAACGAGTTTAATGAATCAAGATCCTGTGCGCACATTCGGCGCTTGTCGCGTGCATTCTTTCTGCCGGACGCTGACCTGAGTCGGTCACGGCGCTCTCCTGGCACTCCGAGGAGGAACATTTTTTTCCCGTTTTGCCTGTAGCGATCACTGTTCGTTTCTTCTCAGTGGCACCGCAAGCTCGCGACCTCGATCTGCTTTTCGCAGCCATAGGAGACTTTACTTTCAAAGATATATCTTTTCTGCGTCTACTGTTCTTGCTAAAACAGCTGTGGTTGCGAAGTGTCGGACCGCGTACACTGCCACAAGTGACAGGACTGAATTCCACGCACAACAGAAACAGAGTCCCACTCCTTTGCTTTCATGTCCCTGAACGCTTTGACGTCAGCTTTCGGGAGGTGGATTAGTTTCACGTTCGGCAGTTTAGTGTTCAGTGGGGCAACCATCTCTGACGCCGACTTGATCACCGACGTGGTGGGCCGTCGGAGGTTGTACAACGTTGCCTGGTGCTTGACACGACCCCCGATTCTATCGCAGGCACTCTTGCCATGTCCAGTTGCGGAAAAAATCCACTTCGCTGACGTGTACTTGTTGCTCTGCAGCTCGTGTAGTTGGTACTTGTTCTTAAAGTGGCTTGCTGCACCATCACTGACGTAGGTCACATGAGCACACACTGGAATCTCATGATCCTCCAAGCCACTCGTGTAACTTTGCTAACAGCGTAGCATGCGTGGGCGGAGTCGTGGCATATGTAGATCACATATATGACGACATAGCTGCAGGTTATCTTTCTTACTTGTCGTGACCACGCAGGTGAATATGGAGACTTGACCTACTTTTTCCAGTGGTACGATCTGGATTTGCTCAGTGCAAGACCAGATCCATAATTGCTGAGTCTCTTTTTAGTTGGCAATGCCGTGCCATCTCGCGTGTTAACTTTAGGCCGCAGACTCTCGGCGCGAAAAACAGAGGAGTCTGAGCGATAGTCGTCTCTTTGTATGGTGTTCATAGGATGGTATGATCTACACCGGCCTTTGCACAACAAGAAAATATATCAGTTGGAAGAATTGAGTTTTCGAGAAATTCGGATTTCACTGAAACGCTCCAAACCGCTGTCATATCAATCAAGTAAGGCAATCAGTCAATCAATTCTTTTTTTTGTATTTTTATTTTCTACGCGTTGTGCGGCCCTCTACGGCGGCGGATCTATTGGCGCTCACAGGCGGCGCAGGTTCAGGTTCTGCCGCGCCCTACCTCCTATATCATGTTACCGCCAAGGTTGTAGGCTGATCTGTTTGCAAAGTCGCTCCGGTTGCTTCCTTTACGTCGCGTAGACGGAGACGCTATACGCCGGCTGTTGAAACAGGCACCGCGAAGCATGTTACAGGGTGGCGCCTCTCGATCGCTCCGGCCCATGGGCATTTTTGGGTCGGTTGTACGAAAATGTATTAGGAATTTTCCCTTCAAAACTACCGTCCACCTCTGTGCTGTCAGTTTGTCTTTTCCTGACCACCCCGTAGCATTTTTACGCTTTTTAATAATAATGAAATTGTGAAGAATGGGTATGTGCACGCCCCATTTATGGCAACCGCGTTAGCGTCAATTTGGCCATATTTCTCGCTTTATAACTTCAAAGCCACACAAATATTGCATTATGTTTTTGCAGATTCTGTTAGTACATATTATAAACGTTAATTTCGGAGAGTTTAAAGAATATTAAAGATGGCCTTTTTTTAAATGATTTTCAAAATAATGCATATTTAGTTAAATGCCCCTGTGTGAGCAATTCTTGTAAATTTCTCCCGCTAACCAGGACAACAATATTTCATGCAAAGATGAACTATATACAGGGCAACACACTGGCAAAGTTTGAAGACCTTAGCTTTTATAGATACGGAGAAAAAAAATCTTTAATCCAGAGCGTTATTGCGCAATGTGCCGTATTTGCGATTTTGTTTCTCAAAATAACGACCCTAATACTTGGTGATTAATACTTTTTGTCAATCCTTCCTATGCCTAATTTGTCAGTAAATATTTCTAGACCCGTAGCCAGAACAGTTTTTTGGAGGAAGCCGCCCGAAATGCCAACATCGCGCGATACGCAAAACGCGCACGTGACTGAGAGGGTGCTTACAATTTTTTTTTCGCAAAGACAATTTTTTTCAAACAAGGATTGGTTTTATTCTTTTGTGCATGAAGCCAGCAAAATATTTTTTTTTCATCAAAATTAAAAATGGTCACCGGACATGGTTGTTCGATCTTATCTGAAAACGCCCCACAGTTTTCACGAACTACACATTGAATCCTCAAGGCAGGATCTGGATACATACTCAGTTGACTCTTAAGGGATTGTCCAGAGATACTCAGAGGTTACTTAGGTTTTGCGCTGGTAACGTAAAAAGGACCAAAATATAGCCATATGTGATATTTACTTGATTAAAAGACTCCCCAATATTTGTGAAATCAATTATTAACATCAATACGAAACTTCACGCCAAACTTTGCCAGTATGCATGGCTAGTCGTATCGTGACGTCACATCAGGCATGGTGACGTCAGAGGCGCGGGCGTTGACTGGTTCCCGGTTTTGATCAACATGGCCGTTGGTGCGTACAAAGATAATCTTCGAAGAATTGAGCTTCTCTGAATACCGTAAATCTTGTCTTTCTTAGAATGAATTTATTTTACTGAGACAGCAGTGAAGAGCTGTCGTAGCTCTTTTTTGTGATGTTACATTGGAGCTTTCGCTGTATCCAACGAAAACGCGGTGTGTTTTGCGGGTGCAATTTGAGCAGTTGGGCTCTATTTAAAATTGAATTACTTGTGCGGCGGGTGATTCAAAATGTTAGGACGGTATTCCTAAAATCCATAACAATGCGATTTATTTGTTTTCTGAAAGACAAAAGTTCCCAGACAATAGCTTTAAGCCGAGGCTGCACTTAATGCCACAAGCACAAGAGCACGAGCTCGCGGTTTTGAAACATCCTTCCGCAGAAAGAGCGTTCTTGCACTAGGAAGATACAGTCGTGGACAATATAAAAGCCAAGGCGAGCGCGTGGCTTACGAGGCCTTCCCGTGCTCAAGTCAAATTTGTTCAATCATTATCGAGACTTTAGCGGCTGTTCAATTTTTTGCATTACTGGCCTCTTGACAAGCTGTTGTTGAGTTAATGCCGATTTCACCGAATACGGAAACATTGAAGATAACGCAATAAGGCAGGCGAGCTGGTTAAAGTTGGCCCCACGTTGGGCGCCAATGTGGGGACTCAAGAACTGAGAACCGTTTCGCTTGTGCCCGCACCCCTTCTAACCCGCGCTCGTCCCGAGCGCGAGCTAGCTTCACCCGCCTCACAAGCCATCTTAATTCTTTTCCTTTCGATAAATCCCCCCAAAGTTAAACATTTCTAAAACCAAAGACGGAGGCTACAAAGAGGGGACAAACACAAGACGCCTCGAACACAGCTACTAAGATTTTATGAGGACAGTTCTTTACCCGTCACCTCCACACCACCCTCCAATTGCACACGGCCAGAATGTTCGCTACAGTTCACACCCGACTACAAAATAGAGTCGAAGGGTTCACAGGACACACAAAGACAACGTCTTCAGTACATATCCACAATGGCAACGTCACTTCCAACTTCCAACAAAACCTCCCAACACGCTTTCGAAGAAAACAAAATATTCGCTACAGTTTATAGACGACTAAAAGAGATGGTCTGAGGTTCACATGAAACAAAAAGACCACGCCCTCAGTACATATACGCCCACCTTCACGCTAGTTCAAAACTATACTATGGCCAAGGTCACTTAAAGCCACGTACAAAACATCGCACACACAAACATCCGCGACAAAGGGACAAATCAAGCGTGGCTGAATCAACCGGGTCAGCTGGTTGCGTGATCGGTTTTCGGGGGATTTCATGATACGTCTGTGGCATAAATGATACTAAGCTACTTTGTTTTATTCAACCGAGCACTACTCTCGGTGGTGACTCCTCCACCATTTACCGACCAAGTGGGAATGGACACCAAAAGTCGAACAGCCATTGAGATGCCGCTCATGCACACAGTAGCCTCAGTGATAGCTCAGCTTTTCTTCAGTTAGATAGCACCATGGAGGTCTTCCTGGCCGATTAACACTATGGAGGGTGATAATCGGCTTTTCGGTATTAGTAGGCGCGGAATTTTACACAATAACCCCTTTTTCTTGTGTTCACTCAGATGCAAGTATAACAAAGATACATGAAAGGGGCTTAGTTTCTTACAGAGTGTGAACTTGTCATAATCTCAGACTTTGAGGCCTAGCTTCGTTCTCCCCAAGTGCCAACATTGTTTTACATGATGTATGAACAATTAACGTAAATGAAAACCTACTTACCGGTCTGTATATAGCGATACCTGGCATCCATGACAAATAAAAAAGTGGAGTGATGTGTTAAGTACCTTTGATGTGTTGAGGTATTTTTCTACAGAGCTTGAACTGTAACATAATGGGCGATAGCAAAACGAGATCTTAGTTATGTAAAATCATGTCGGCAATCATCAGTGTAGTTCCAGATGGGGTGCAATTGAAGTGCAAACAATATGTAGGGAAGATGTCCCTAGAAGAGGAAATATCGATTTACAAAAGCGAGTGAGCGTGCACCACTTTTACTCGCATAAGTAATGTAAAACCTTTCGTGTGGTTGCTAAGCTTTCCCGATACACATATCCTCACAAAGGCAGCGTTGTCATAGAGTTTTGAGAGTCTCGAGCTAAAACAATCATGACACAATATTAGAAACACGTTCAGTGTCGTCCCTTCTGTTCACGATGTTGCTTTCACTCCACTTGACGCAGCGGCGTTGAGACGGGGAGAGGGGGCGATCACCCCCGAGGCATCTGAGAGATTTCTAGTAAAGGATTTGGGGGAAATAAGGAGAAATTCCTTCCCCCCCCTTCCTTTCCCGAACACTTCTGACGTTATTGTCATGACTAGTGACCTGGCACGTTATGGCAAAGAGCGCTTCGATTGAGGCAGACGCGTCGAATGCACCGCAATTCATGTCACCCAATCTTTACAGAAGCCATGGCTAGCCTGGAGAAGTGGAACCAAGAGGCGAGTGAACACAGCCAGCTGGTGGAATGCCTAGATAACAGCCTCGCAGAGATGACGCTGGAGAGGGACAGCTGGAAGCTCAAGGCGGAGGACGCCAGCCGCACGCTGGAAAGCGTACGCAACGACCTTGGAAAGACTACGGCGGACAGGCACAGCTGGAAGCTCAAGGCGGATGATGCCAGCCTCACGCTGAAAAGCGTACGCAACGACCTTACACAAATGACGACAGACAGGGACTGTTGGGAGTTCAGGGCGCGCAAGCGCCAATCTCAAACTGAAAGGGCTGCGTGGCGTTCTCGCAAAGACAGCGGCAGACAGGGACAGTTGGAAGTTCAGGAGGGCACCGCCAACCTCAACCTGAGAGGGCTGCGGGACGTTCTCGCAAAGACGGCGGCAGAGAGGGACAGTTGGAAGTTCAAGGCGGGTGACACCAGCCGCCACCTGGAAAGCCTATGATGTGGTCGTCACGTGTCTTCTCTTTTCCGTCCTTGTTTTTTGCGCGCATTCTATTTTATCATGAACTGCTGCCAAATCGCCCAACTTTCAACCCTGCCTCACAGAGACGACAGCGTACTGGGAACAGCTAAAGCTCAAGGCGGACGACGCCAACCGCAAGCTGGAAATCCTACGTGAGAGCTTCAAAGAGACAACGGCGGACAGGGACAGTTGGAAGCGCAAGGCGGAGGACGCTAAAAACACGCTGGAAAGTCTAGCTGATTGTCTTGCAAGGACGACGGCAGACGGGGAAAGCTGGAAGTGCAGTGTCCTATTGCAAAATTTCATTGCGGTGATTTTGGTGATTGTGGTGAATAGTGGGAGATTTTGTGTGATAACGGTAAAGTGACAGTGACGGCGCCAAGGAAGAAGACAAAGAAAAAAATTGGCAGGTGGCTCCAGTGCCTGAATAAACTATGCTTCCAAACATTTCAGCATGCAACACTGTGCACGTTGCATTATAGGACCTCCTTGGACATGGAGAGGAGTGGCATGGTTTCGATTTGGATCGCCGCATTGACGAAGTAGTGCGCTTCAGCGCTGCATGAAAATAAATTCAGCGCTCGCTTGCATCGCACCCATACATCGTTGTGAGAGCCCTGGATGATACACGGACTTCCATCGGCCATAGGACTCACACTGGCTGTTAAGCTGCGTTTTCGAAGCGGTTGCGGATGCGGGTCTTGAGCGACCCCTTCAGAAACACCGAGAGGCGGTTGGCGGTTTCTCGGCGATCACGTATGACCTTCTGGAACTTGCGTTTGGCCACCTAGTTGTACAATCCAAGATCCAGTTAAATCTACGCACTAAATCCACAATCCAAAGTTGAAATTTAGCTGTTTTGGTACTAAAGGTTTTTCTTGGGGACGTTCGCCGGCATCACAGAGTTTAGGAAGCGAAAAAAGGGACTCGCAAAACCCGCCTGCGATTCCCTCGACTTGGTGCACAAGCAAAGCCCAGCTATCGACCTATTTAACTCTCTGACGTCACATCGCTGTGGTGGCGCCGCTGTCGGCACTGCGCATGCGCAGATGCTCAGGCTGGTTTCTGCGCACGCAAAGTGTCCACACCCGGGCTGTGTTCCAAAATTTACTCGATCCGACTCCGGAGTAAAGGTTTCGTACCGTGGCGTTCCAAAACTTACTCGAGCTTACTCGATGACGTCAGAACTCGCGTTCCAGAAGCGGGTTGTTTACTCCGGAGTAATTACTCGCGCTACCCTCCTCGATCGGGGGGTAACGTCGGATCAAATCGAGTAAATACGTCACGTGATCTGTTCGTCGTCTGCTTTCTGCGCCGACAGCCGTCAAAGCTCGCTTGCTCCGTTGGTTTTGGTGGCGGACGTTCGAAATGACAAAGAATGAGGTGCAGCATGTGTGGTTATTGAGATTTGCTGTTTTCAACGCACGAATTGACTGCATTACATCCAGACCGTGCACGTTCCCCGGGAAGGTATACATGTTATTATCAGAGTGCGAGCGTAAACAGGAGCTTCTCCGCATTCTCGTCCTCGGCGTTGGAGGGAATGCCGTATTCTCACGTTCAAGGCTGAAAATGTTTAAACGCAGTAAATGATAAGGTAGTATTTTCGTTTCCTCCAGAGTGTTCGTAATGAGAGGATAACGCTTGTAAAGCAGTGAAGGCTTCAAAGATTTTATTGTAATCATATTCGCGTCAAAGCGAACGTAAGTTTCATAGAAAAAATCATAAGGGTGCAGGCGAGCAGTCTCAGGTTAATTCAACATGGGTAAGTTTCATATCATACTTGAGAAAGCACCCTCGCGCTGTACCACTGCACCGTGTGGAATCAATTTCTGCAAGACATGATCGGTACAAATTACAATGCATGGAATATATATGTTTAGGGCGCTCGCGCTGATTAATAAAAACACATTTTTGATGTCTAACTGTAAGGAGTAAGTAATTTTCATCTCAATATACAGCTCATAAGGAAGGTGAGTAAAAGGAGCTGGTGGATCCACCTCAAAAAACACCGCGTCGTCATTGATATTATCGTCTCTTCGAGTGCTTTCTTCATGATCAAAAGAATCGTCTGCTATTTTCTCCCATCACTGCTGTGTTTTCTTTTTGCCGTAGTCCAAGACGAAGCCAATCCGCGTAGTATCCAGGTGATTATCCCGGCCGTTCCAAAATCGAGTCGCGGATCGTTTACTCGCGATGTCACGTGGTATTACCCGCTGACGTAGGAGGCAGGTTACTCGGGTAAGATTTGGAACATAGCCCCGTTGTGGGCGGCTTCTTTGTAAACAGTGTGTTGCTCGATACTTGGTTTCAGCGTAGCTCCGGAGCGTGCGCACAGCTACGGTTGGCCTGGACCAATTCAAACGCCGGCGGCGCTGACGCGACTTCGCCCGCAGTTTGGGTATCACTCCGCGCGGAATCTACGCAGAGGTGCAGAGGAGTCGAGAAAGACATTTCTGTCTGCTACGGGAGTATCGACGGCATCGTCTGCTACGTAATTAAAAATGCCATTTCGCGTCCTGGAATAAAACTCCGGTTCAGTGCGGTGACTGCTGGACTTTGCGGAGGGCCGTCGCACTGCTGACCGTGTTACGGAATGGACACACCCATTCCAAATCATTCCGGGGAATTGAGCTTCCAACAATTCTATTCCTTTCAACTCCTCGGAATGAAAACACTGGGCCCATTCCCACTCCTATAATGGCTGAACTCCACCATGCCATTCCTTTAATTCCGAAATGTGAAAAAATGGCAATTGACAGCCACATTGTGTTACTGGAAAAAAAGCTGCATAAACCTGCTGACGTTATAAAATGTGGGGACGCCTGGAAAAGTATGCGAAAGCTTCCTCAAAAGCATTCACCTTATTAAGCCAAAGGCTGGTCGCACAGGCGTTTCGTGACACTTCGTGTCACTGCAGACTTCCATTGTGCGATTACGCGTAGAAGGCTTGCTACTCGCAACAGACGCCAAAAATTAAAAGGACCCATTTTATTCGCAAACGGACAGTATACCCTCCACAGATACATGGTAAGAGCAGGAATGGAACTGCTGCGCCAATCGTACCAAGCTGCGCCCAAACTGAAATTATAAACGAGCCTCGTCGAAATTAGCCAGCTCGCAGTTTCTGTTGGCAATATTGACACCAGACGTTTCGGTCGTGCTTTCGCTTAAATGTGACGCCAGTGGATTCGAATCCGAAGATCTGTAACTGAAGGTGGCTTCCGCCAACGTTAGTTTCCGTTGCTGCATGCTCACCATGCTTTTCTGAAGTCCTGGAGTCACTTCATCTGAAGACCTAATAAGTGGAGAAAACGTGTGACCATCGCAATCCCGCAGCCCGCGTTGGCCCGCCCCGCGCCCCGCGCAGAAAACTGAGGGACAAAGGCGAACGAGCAGTGAGGCGTTTGAAGGAGCAAGATACGAGCTGCCAGATCGTGATTTCGCTACGGTGGCTGGAACGCGTCTCCAATTGGTGTGTTTACCGAGTCCAAAAGAGTGGTCCCTCGATTTCCGCCTGATGACGTCATAGAACGTGTCATGCTGTCGCCAGTCGCGATCCTGGCGGCGTCTCAACAGCTCTAGTGCATGTGGCAGACGCCTGTTCTGCTGCAAGTCGCTCTCCGGTGTGGCAGTCCACGGAAGCTTCGGCGCTCAGAAGTTGGGACGCCGTGACGACAGCGATACTCGCGTCTCGCTCGTGCTACTCGCAGCCTTCTCGTCAGCATTACCTACGACCAACCGCCAGGATCGCGACATGCAACAGCATGACACTGCGGCTTCTGTGACGTCATTTGTTGCGACTTCGGGACCACTTTTGATGTATGGGCAGCATAGGACGCTAAACACACCAGTCGGAGACGCTCTCCTGGCACCATAATTGCGCTCATTGCGCTGTGAAGACGGTATGCGCGAAGTCAAGAGCTGCCTCAAGCGATTTGGCAGTATGTCAATAAAGTACCTTTCATAGCAGACTTGCTGCAAGCTGTGAAGACACAAAAAAAGGTGGGGAGAAGATTGTGTCTGGACAAGTGCTCTTAGCGGAGGCTAATGCGATATCGGCTCAGAATCTTGAAAAGGTGAAGTGTGTCCGTGAGCAATTGACGAAGTCCCAACAGATTTGTATGCGCAAGAACATTTATTATCGTATTCTAGTCAATGGAAAATTAGACTATTTTTGTACCTACATTTTTATTTTGCAGTACCCCTTATGCTAGGCAATGCTGAGCAATGAAAGCTATTCGTGCTTGTGTATATTTACCTGTTTGCAAGTCGGTTTCAACACGTGTCACTCTGTCATGGACAGTTCTGCTAGTATGTGATGTGTCATTTGCCTGTAATTTTGTTAAAACATATTGCAACTAAACGTTTATTGACAATCCAATTAAATTCGCATGGAATTATCTGTATGACACATTTTCTTTAGTTTTGGAAACCAGGGCCGGCTTGCTAGAACCAGCGTCTCAGCTGAGACTGGGTGAAAGAAAGCACTGCCAAAGCCAGCGCACGAGCTGAGCGGGACTCAAGTTGCGTCTCAAGACGCTCGCGCGCCCCAGCCTTTGCAGTGCTTTCTTTCACCCAGTCTCAGCTGAGACGCTGTTCTATACTTCGTTTCAGCTTGGGTCCAGACGAAGGCGATGCTACAAGCGCGAGCTCCGGGCTTTCAGCGTCCCTGCCAAGCACGCGCGCTCGTGCAATGCAAGCACTGTTCAGGGCCACACGCTCGCGCTCGTAGCATCGGCTGCGTCTGGACCCAAGCTGAAACGAAGTATAGCAAGCCGGCCCAGGTGACATTCAGCCTCTATTTTAACATTCTTAAAACTCGTATGCTGCTCCCAACTTGCTCCAAACTGAAGTTTTTTCAGCTCCCAAGATTGCTCCAAAGCAGCTTTGCCCAGTTCCATTCCTGTAAGCGTGTTGCTTGTTTTGCAAGGCCTTAAGAAACGTCAAGTTTGTGCGTGGCGCAAGAAGAATCTAACTTGCTCTCTGCTTCGAATACTTGCACAACAGCACAGCTCGTGCGCTGTTAGAAGCGACGCCGCGTATACCTGCCCCATATCTCCACGCACTGCGCAAGAACAAAAAACTCTGACAAAGTGCAATCCGTATATGGCGCCAGCAGAAGGGAGTGTAGCACCTTATTATAGAACCTGCCTTAAAATGTAAACTTTTGCGGTTGCTGTGAGATTCTTGCAATTTCTTAACATATTAGATCCAATATTTTATTTGTGCCCCACGCAAACACTATAGAAGATCGGCTGGGTTAAAAGCAGAGAGTCGAAGCGGTAATTTTTCCTGTTCGATTCGGGTTCAATCGCATTGAATTTTGTTCCGGTTCGGTTCTGATTCAGTGACGCTTTTGAAATGACGGTTCGGTTACCGGTTCCACCAAGAGCGAACCAGGTTAGACCGGTTCTTAAAAAAGAAGAAAGTCCACCGCTCCCAGAAGAAAAGGTTAGGTAAACACGGCGTCATCTGCATTAAAAAGAAAGGTCAGCAGAAGCAGTGCTGCGGAAATGAGGACAGCAAAAACAAACCTATGCCCAATTTCGTTTTGTGAACTTGAATGTTTAACGCGAACACCATTGAACTAAAGTTACGTGGTTATACAGGCGTTTGGTAACAGTACCAAAGTGGAGTACTCACATGTGAAGTCAATCAGCCAGCACGCACCGTGACACCGTAATAGTAGGACGCACCATACTCGCAAACTATCCACCAAAAACAAATCAGTCGAAACGTTTTTAGACAGCAGGAGTTTAGTCTGCCATAGTATGGCAACGTTGATACCCAATGTAGATGAGAAATTTATCCGGTGCAGTACGACTGCTAGCGTGGGGTCTTTAACGGATATCCCGTGGTCCATATCACATGAGCGTATGACGTTCTAGCGAAAAGCAACATTTGAGCGAATCGACGTTTTAGCGAATAATGGGGACGCGCGTTAACACCCCCCTCCTCCCCGCCGCGCGGTCTGCGGCGGCTCATAACAAAAGTGTGAACCCACTTAGCTAATCTGTCATTCGGTGAAACGTGGGCGTTCGCTAAAACGTCATTCAATCAAGTGAGTGCATCCCGATATCACGCAGTACTGATACACGACCACACGCCGCTACGATTCTCATCCAGATCGAAACGGCACCCACACCTCACGCCCGAACGAGTGGCTCGAACGACTGAGTTGAAGAGGAGAAATACAGCAAAGGCCCGTCGAGTGACGAATAAAACAAAAAAGGACAAAAAATACACCGTGGCGACTTGCTGTTTCTAGAACCCCCCCCCCCCCTTCCCACACACACACACACACACACACACACACACACACACACACACACACACACACACACACACACACACACACACACACACACACACAGTTACTTCAAGCAGCGTCCAGGGCTCTGGCGATGTCCGGCGACCGGCGCCGCAGTGTCGCGCTCGTCGCGGCTTCGCCTCTTCGTGCCTCCAGATTTCTACACCGCGGAACGAACACGCTGACAGCCGTAAACTTTTTGCTTTTATTTTCACGTATATGTTTGCTTTATCCTTCCTTTGAGGACTACTGCTTAGAAGCAAGAAAAGAAAAAAAGAATAGCTCCTTAGCCTCTCGAGCATATCAGCAATACTCAGTTTCACTTTGCGACGTTATACCGCGTTGGACGCTACAAGCTACACGGGGCCAATCCGTAGTTCCTAGGCTTTCTCGTGACATCGCGCTCTCCGCGTTGTTCCACCCAACCGGAAGGACACGTGACGCCCTCCGAGCTATGAATTGGCTCCTGTGGCTCGTAGCGTCCTTTGCGGTCCATCATAAGGTGAAACAAAGTACTCAAGTGTACGCCTCCACGCCGACTTGCCGATGCCAATCGTGCTGTACATAGGCGTGAAATATACTTATTTGTTGCCTCATTATTCAGCTGTCTCATGTCGTCGTTGCCGTTTGCTTAGTCAAAACTGAGCCGCTGACGCCAACGTCACAACTATTTAGTTGAGAAATTTCAGCGACGGTGTCACCGCCCTGGCGGCCGGTCGCCGAAAGAGAAAGAAGGGGATAGGTTTGCTGGGCGTTGGCTTTGTGTAAAGTGTGTTGGCCGCGAACGTAGGCTTATAAACTTCGGCAGCAAGAATATTACGCGGCTCTGGTGTTCCGGTACGAGCAACAGAGGTGACACGATCTGCTACGACTAGCCACGACCACCCACCGCAGCGATGCAGGCATCGAAGGAGCGCAACCTGTGTACTACGCAGTCAGTCGCCGTCACCCGACGCTGCTCGTTTGGCATTCAGGGCTTTCCGCCCCGGGTTCTTCGTTTGTACTTGGAACCGAGTGTTATTTCCTGTGCTTGTGTGTGTGCACAGTGGCTGGATATGGGCCTCATAGAGCAGTTCTTCAGGCTCAACAGCGACTCAAAGTTGACGGCGGAGGGACTTGCAGCAACGCTTTCGGTTGGTGGGTGTGACGACTACACGGATAAATTTTAAGATTGCTGCTAGCAAGGTGGGCCGTAGTCGCTTTATGTTGAAACGATTTTAAGTGTAAGTACTCCGTGCAAAGGCGAATCTATCGCGTTTCTAATCCACCTTTGTTTTTGTTGTTTTTATCATGCACGACCGACTACTAAGCAAATGCTTCTGTACCGATCACGGAGTGAATGTCTTCGGCCTTACATTGCGTAACGTCCAATAAAAAGTCATGTTTGTTCAGCGAGAAAACTTCCCTTTCGAGTGACCTCTTTTTTATTGATAATTTTTCCCGTATCTAGGTGCTTTAATCAACAGGATCGATTAGGTTTGCTTCCCTAGTTAAAACATTTTGCTGCCACATGCGGCACTAATGCTTGGCACGATGTATGCCACTGGTGGTATTGTGAATTGGTTTGCTTCCAAAGCTAAAAGTGTAACAGGTAGGACCATTCAGTTTGCTAAAAATGTGCCGATATGGGAATTTCGTTGCATAACTAGCGTTTTACGTTTAAGATTGATAAGAAACATGTTCATGTGATGATGCATGTCTACAGCATAAGCTTCGCAGATCCAGAATGGGTGTGCTATAGGCTACAGCCTCAAGGTTTTTAATGGGCCAAATTGGTGATTACACGGCAATAAATATTGTGGTGGAAAACTGACCATTGACTCGGTGGGTTTTGATCGTGCCCATTGGTATGCTGTTGGCAAATTAGGTGATGACACTCCTTTTCCCTGACCATGTGGCTTCAAGGGACATCGCATCTAGATGTGCTTAAATATATTTATTTCAAGGTTCAGTTGACCCCTCTGCATCATTACAGAAAGGCAGTCTAACGCCACAACAAACAGCAGTGAATATACAATGCATAATAACAGGCACCAGTGTCCAGGCGTATAGTCCGCAAAAACCAATTTGAGCCTAAAATTTTTTTTGTTTAGATAGTTTGCATTTGGTGTATAATCCGCAGGGCCTGATTTCCGCACCCAGTGCATAGTCCGTCAAGCTGGTGCATTGTGTCTTCGTGCTTTTTTCCTGGGTGGCATTTTCTTCAGACGTTCTTCGGCGAACGCTGTTGAGCCTGAAGAACTGCTCTATGAGGCCCATATCCAGCCACTGAGCACACACACAAGCACAGGAAATAACACTCGGTGCCAAGTACAAACGAAGAACCTGGGCGGAAAGCCCTGAATACCAAACGAGCAGCGTCGGGTGACGGCGACTGACTGCGTAGTACACAGATTGCGCTCCTTCGACGCCTGCATCGCTGCGGTGGGTGGTCATAGCTAGTCGTAGCGAGATGATCATCACTTCAAGCAAGACCTACCGTGATGCTACAAATGAAGTGTTCAAGCCAGTCGAAGGCAAGAAATCTTGCCATAGTCAAAATATGTGTGCAAGTGTTCGACGTGGGCTCTCTCACGCTGGTGCAGCTGTCATCAAGAAAGCTACATATCAACAATGTTTGCGCGTTGAGGCTGAAACTATGATGCATACTTTATCTAAACCTAAATTTATCGGTCTGCGGCTACAAACATTTTGTTGACATTGCTTAGATGATGTAACCATTCAGGCCTCGCATTAAACGGTGTTGCGAACTCTTCGGTTGTTCTGGTTAATTGTGCTGAAAAGCAGTTGGATGGAAAGTATGACAGCTACAGCATACAAGGGACGATCGAGGTCTTTATTCTGCGTTCTGTGTGCATGGACACTGGTGCCTGTTTTGGATGACGTAATGACAGTTGCAGCAGGTGAGCGTCACTTCGGTATCCCGCTCTGCGACCGCGACTCGGCTGCCTCGCTGAGAAAATGTCTTCGGAAGACTTACCCCGCTTCAGTCTCACCCGAGAACTTCTCGGAGGAAGAATGGAGCTTCATGCCGGTCTACATGAAATCGAGGATGACCAACATAAAGGAGAACTACGATTTTCTCCTACAAATGGGTGAGTGTAGCAGAGTCGCCGAAACCAGCGCGTCTGCGAATTCAGAGAAAGGGTTGTTTATAATCTACAACCTATACAAAGCAACTTTTTGTCAAAATAAAAAGGTCGGGCAGTAAAGGGATAACCCCGGTACAAATGCTGTGGTGGACTTCCCTGACCCCGCGACTCTGTCAAACTTGTCTAGAAGTTATATTTAACCTTCATATAACTAGATGTGTATCCACTCTGTAAACAACAGCGTACATTTGAATAACAGAGACCTAAAATCCTTAAACCAATACTATCTGCCATGTTTCTAATACTCAGTGTATGTGTTTGTGTATGAAAACCTATTTTTGCCCTAATAAAAGACATTTTCAAAAGGACATGTGTCTTCTGCTGATACATATCTTCCAATTAAAATGCAGAGGCAAAAAGAAAATCAACTGTGTACATCTACCACTTAGCATAAGCACCTTTTGCCATTCATTCTTGAGCACACTCAAATATCAGCCTAAATTGTTCTCGTTTTAGAAGCTTTGCCCTGTTTTGTAAAAAAGAAAAAAGTTTAAAAACTTCACCTTTGTTCTCCTTCTGGCATTTAATACAGACTTTTGTTTGTCAGCAGATCACACACAGCAGATATCACCGTGGCACATACAACTTAAACGACCGATGAGACTATTGCTATTACAATAAAGCTTCCCACGAGAGCCAAAAGGAGGCTTGCAGGGGTGCACAAGCACATCGAAATGAGATTGGCGCTTCCGGGGCTTGTTTACATTATGCGTAAAAACAGGACGGTCGGCGACCAGCTGATCGCAATATAACACCAAGGATACCGATGTTTGGATACATAGAACGCAGGATAAAGACCTCGATCGTCCCTTGTATGCTGTAGCTGTCATACTTTCCATCCAACCGCTTTTTAGCGCAATTAACCAGAACAACAACCCAAGAGTTCGTAACACCGTTTAATGCGAGGCCTGAATGGTTACATCATCTAAGCAATGTCAACAAAAATGTTTGTAGCCGCAGACCGATAAGTTTAGATTTAGATAAAGTACGCGTCATAGTTTCAACGCGCAAACATTGTTGATATGTACCTTTCTTTGGACCCGCGTACCTTCAGTTCAACTTGATGACAGCTGCACCAGCGTGAGAGAGCCCACGTCGAACACTTGCACATATTTTTGATATTGATATATCGATATTTGTTTATTTAGCCCTATGAGACTTTGGACACCACAGAAGGCCAGTGGCCCGTACCCATAGGTCTGTGGTACCATACAAGACATTATACACACTCCACACATGCACGGCCACATGAATAAATAAAAATGGAACCGAAATGGGAAGGAGGAGGCAAACGTGTGCAGTCTAGTAGGCGTGGAGGGAATGCACAGCGCCCCTGCAGAACTCCTTTATATTTATCTCGCCTTCAGGACACTGGCTGTCAGCGCGTTTGGCAGTAGAGCGCCATATCTGAATAGTACGAGTTAGGTATGACTGTCGGTGACGCTCTGTGCGCGCAAACAGGGGTTGAAGAGCGCCATCACGGGTGTGCCGGAGTTTATCACCGGGAGGGGGGACGCTGGTCAGGGCGCAAGTTATGCTGGCAAGCACCCTGATGGACGCCACTTTCCGTCGGAGGGCCAGGTGTCCCAGCCTACAGCTTTGAGCAACTGGGGAGTACGCATGTCCTTGTAACAGGGGAGGGCGTGTGGGGGGGGGCTCTGCACAGGACGGCGTATGCAGCGCGACGTTGTACACTCACCAATGATGCAATGAGGCTAACCTGCGGGGGTCCCATATTGTAAGAACAATATTCGAGCTGAGGAAGAACGAGCGCAGTGAAAGGGTTCCTGAGGATATCGGCTCCGGCACCACTAGAGATTCAGTGGTAAAGCCCAGCATTCTCCTGGTCTTGATAACACCTCGTTGATGTGGGTAATGAACTGGAGTCGATAATCGAGTGTAACGCCCAGCAGTCTTGTTTGATAACTGCGGTGAAGGGCGTCGCCAACAATGGTTAGTATCTGTTGCTCATCAGGTTGTTTCCTGTGGGAGACCAGCATGACAGAGCATTTGGAAGAATTGAACGGTAGGTGGTTTATCAGTGACCATTGGTGTATACGGTGAAGGTCCTCTTGCAGCTCCCGATAGTGCCTAGGGCCTAGGGCAGGTTGTAGCAATGTGACATCATCGGCGTAGAGAAATGGGGTAGATTTCAAGGAGAGCACCAAGTCGTTCACGAAGACATTGAACAAGGTCGGGCCCAGGACGCTGCCCTGTGGCACCCCAGACTGAACGTCGGTAGCAGAGGACGTGGCTCCACGGAACTACAACTCGCTGACTGCGGTCGAGCAGAAAGCTGGACAAGAACCCCTGATGCCCATGCTCCACAGTTTGTGAGAGGAGAATGCCATGGCCCACCCTATCAAAATATTGTCTGAAGTCCAACTGCACAAGTTCACGGGTGACTTGGCTGTCTAGGTGGTTGCTGAGTGTGTGTGCACTATGGTCGCCACTGCCAGTTCCCAGCAGCGTTCAGCCCTGAGAACTATATTGGTGCGGGTGAGGAGCCCTTTCGACTCGAGCTGCTCCAAAGGTGCTTATTGGCGATGCGCTCCGTTATGCGGCACACAGTGGAAGTAGACGATATAGGCAGGTAAGAGGTAACTGATGACAGATGCCCCGTGTCCCTTGTGTATGGGGGTGATGAGGGCAGTTCCAATGGCTGGGAACTGGACCAGTGGTCAAAAAGTTATTGAACATCAAAAGTCAACACAGGGGCCAGTCGCGTTGCACCTACTTGAAGCAACGTGGGGTGAGACACTGTCTGGCCCTGGTCCCTGGGATGAGTTGATGCGTTTTATGGCCTCTGCAGTGTCCTCGAGTGATTGTCAAGGTTCCCAGGATATCGGCGTTCAGTTGAGGGTCGGGCACGGAAACTGCTGAAGAGCGCTGGGTGGGAGCTGCCCACACAGATGGGAAGTGATTGCTAAAAGGTCTGCGATGGCCTGGAGGGTTCTTATGAGATGGCCGTCCTCGGTGAACTCTAGGTCGAGGTGGCCTTCCTCTGATGCTTGACATAAGCCCAGAACAAGTTTGGAAAGCGGACTGCCTTTTCAGCAACAGTTTGTAGGTATGTCCTTTGCGAGGTATATATCATCCTTTAGAGCTCTCTTTGCACCTGTGACGCATGCGTAAGTAGGGGAGCCTTGCGCGGATCCTTTGCACACTGTGCCTTGCGAAAACGTCGATGTTTCTCGCGGGACAGACGGATAATGTAAGGGGAGATCCATGGGTGCGGTGACTCCTTCCTTTTCGTCTTGGATGGGACACATTCCTTTTTATGGCTGTCATGATGTCAAGGAAGCAGTCATATGCATCGTCGGCGGAAGGGTTGTGAAGTATCATGCTTCATGGCGCAAAGTGCAGCAAGTTGTGGTAATGTTGAACGTCCATTCGAGAAAACTGTTGGATGACCTTGGCGTAAGGCCCTTCTTTAGGGGGAGAGTTAAAAGGCATTCTAGGGATATGGCCTGAAGGTCGGAGTTTGCGAGACGGGGCTGCAGACTGCACTCGCGGATGAGGACCGGGTTGGTGACAAATGCCAAGTCCAGGAAGGATGAATTCCCAGCTAGAGAGGTGTAGGTGGCATGTTTGCATACTTGTAGGAACCCTGTTGTCTCTATATCAAGTAGCTAGTCGTCGGAGCTTGTCGATGGGATGGGGGCAGTTGTGTCCACCCAGTCGATGTGTGCATTGAAGTCCCCACCACAAAAACGCTGGAATAGCTCTTGACACTAGCAAATGCCAGGGACTGGCTGAGCGATTCGTAGGAAGCACGACGTGAGTCGGGGGGGGCAGTAGATGCAAGCACATAATATATTTCCATGTTTTGAGGCTGATCTCAACGAAAACGGCCCCGAGTCTGTCCGTCTCGTAATCCCGACGTCCACGGCAAGATAAATGATTCGGAACAACAATCATGACTCCCCCACCGCTCGAGGCTCTGTCCTTTCTGTAAATAGTGCGATAGCCGAAGTTTGCAATCTGGCCGTCGAGTATAGACGGATCCAGCCAGGTCTCGCAAATCGCAAATACTGTGTGGGGGTCGGCCTCAAGCAATACGTAAAAGTCCAGTAACTTGTTGTTTTTTTTGTTTTTTTTTTTTTTGTTGACCGAACATTTGAGAACCGGGGCGTGAGGCTGTTTCGTAGCCCATGATGTTCAGGCTGATGAACAGTAGGGCCCCCATTCGCCTGTGGCACGGCATCAACGCCGGTCACAGGAATTATCTTGTTCATCACCCTCGGCATGCGGATGACACCGCTGCCCTTCCTGGGAGGCCGGTGAACATCGTCATCTCCACAGTTGGTCGGAGAGTCGTCGATTTAGACATCAAAGGGGCTTGCACCTGTAGCGGCGTTGATGGGTGAAGCAGCAGGTTTGAACGTATTAGCCAGAAGAGGTCGTCGTGGAACTGGGGCATTGAGCAGAAAAGGCACAACCACGGGACGCTTGTAGAACCCAGCTATCGGTACTGCGCCAGTGATAGGTGGACGCAACTGCGATGAAACCATCCCGTGCAAAAGCCGCAGCAGAGCGCAGCCTGGTTATCCTGCACTCGCTTCATGCAACGGGCACAAATAGGCTGATGAGGACCAGGGCTGTACGCCACGTCACCGGCGAGCAGAATTCACCAGACGAGGTGAGGCCGACGAGCGTGACTTGTGAAGCTCCCTGTGCGGTATCGGCGGCGTTCCTCGGCAGCCTGTTGCGGAGTGGTCGGGCCTACTAGGCCTAGCCTGCATAGAGCTGAGTCTGACGGCAGCCCAGCTGGAAAAGGACAGGGAACGCCGGGTCCAAGCTTGGGGTAGACTTGCTTGAAGAAGGCTATCAGGGTACTTCGGGCCATCATGAGCGACGCCCGTAAAGTTGTCTGTCTGCAGCAACAGAAGTGTGGCGAAAACCAACAAAAACCGGAGCCGCGAAAAGGTGCGTGCGTCCGCCATATCTTGACTATGGCAAAATTTCTTGCCTTCAACTGGCTTGAACACTTCATTTGTAGCCTCACAGAAGGTCTTGCATGAATGATGATCATCTCGCACACGGCAACAAACAGAGAGACGGCACGCTTTGTTTAATTCATACGCTACCGGTCTACGGAGCGTCGCGAAACTATCCCCTCTTTTCCGCCATGTTGGATCGATCGGAGCGCCCCCTATATATTCGCTGAAACTCCTCAATAGTGGCCTCACAACGGTTGCGAAACCATATGCGCTGCTGCGCATCGCCGCTCGTTCCGTTCCCGCTCTTCTCCTCCGAAGAAATGCCGCGCTCTATGAGCAATGGCGGCAAGCGGACAACTGGCAAACACAACACTCTGGACAGTTACCGCCATCTATGAGCGACGGCGGCAACCATAGTTTTGTGTCGACATTTCTTTGCGGGGGACACGATCCTGGGGAAACTAGCCCTTAACAGCTCCGCTGTAAAAGAAACAAAGGCAAGATTCTAGTGAAAATCGATTTCTCAAATTATTTTAATCGAGGAGTCATTTTACTAAGATCGTGCATTTAAACTGAAAAATCACTTGATTGGAAAGCTAACGCTACAATGACAGCCATTTGCGACGTTGTACAGATGTATAGATGTAATGTGATGACCGTAATGATAATATAATTAAAAAAAGAGGAGATGTAGAGATTGTTCATATCTGACCTGCGAGTGAAAAAAACACTTTTTGTGGTCAACACTCGTAATACTGAGCATACACAATCAACAAAACATGTTTTACTACAAAAAAAAAACAAAAAAAAACAGCGCCGTTCTCATGTATGCGAAATAGTAAAACACTCAACATAAGTTCTTTTTTTTTTTCGCCTTGATCACACCACTCCGCCGCGGCTACTGCACCGTAAGAAAGGCAAGACTCTCTCCAATGGGATCCCTAGGATCCAATTTGTTGAGCAGACACAGCACCGTCCTTTCGTTTCGGACAACATAAAGAGGACTGTTCCTTCTCTCAACTTTGCAGGGCGACAGGTGACGCGGACGACACGGAGAAAGGAGTTCAGGTGCGGGGCAAAAACAATGGCGAGTTATCAGATTATCGTTGGCGCCGAGTCCCGTCAGTGGAATTCGCACGGGAGACGAAACAGACACTTGCAAAAAAAAAAATCAAAACATAATACAAAATTTACGATTCGTCGTGAAAGCACCTAATAAGTGGTTCGGACAGGCCACCGCGCTCAACCATTCCTCTTTGCCCTCCCAAGTTGTCTTTTTCTTGGATATTATGGATGGGTTAACACCTCCTTCGAGTCGCATGAGTTGTACAACCGGTGAGAGAACAATAAAGTACCACCGCGCTGCTTCCGAAAGCAAGGGATCACGCGCGCCATGTAATCAAACAGGGCATCCTCAAGGAGATTAGAAGGGTAGGAGGGGCCATGGAAGTCAGCCGTGTAGCCTCCACAAGCCAAGCTCCCTTGACGCCTCGCCTCCTTCTCATTTTCCTCCTTGCCCTCCTCACTCATCGGCCCAGCACGTGACCTACCGGACGGAGCTGCTTGCTTCACGTCTAGCCTTTGATCTGATAAAACCTACCGGACGGAGCGCCCGCAAGCCTGCAAGGAATCCTACTACAATCAACCATTCATCTCGCACGTGACATGTCACGCGCACCAATCGCTAGAGATCCGGGGTCACGTTGGGCACAACATCGTTTAAAGGTTTTTACAAAGTGTCTATCTAGCGTTGCGTCCGACGTAACAAGTTACGTCCAAATCTCCGCCCTCCCTAGGTTCGGGGGAGGCGGGGGAGAGGGTTAGGTATACGCGTCTCAGTGCTCCGTCCGGACGTAACGCTAGCCACGGCGAACTTTTTATGACTAGGCTTCACAAATATTGCAACGTTACCCCTCCTAGTACTTATAACCTCCTTGGCATCCTCACATTCCGTGTATCACGTGACGTTCACGCGCTGCTCACTGGCGCCCCAAGGACCAATCCACGAACTTACTGGTGGGAAGATATTGTCGTTCCTTTCGAAACTTGCTTTTTGCATAGCTCGTGGGTGTAGGGCGTCGCGTCAACGCAAACTTAAACCAGATAAGCAGCTTTGCAGCTATGGCTTTGATAAGCGCGCTCCGGGAAAACGAAACCATGTAACCGCCAGATTTTCGAGATTTCGACAGAAGGGAAGTTAATGAAGCGGAATGAGTATATTGTTTTTTATAAACGTTCGAATAGTTCGGAATTTAGTTTACAACGTTAAATTATCACTGTTTATATTGCTGAGAGTTTTCAGTCTTCCCGATTACCTTTGCGACTGTCGTCCTTCAGCTGGCAACATTGGTTTCTTTCTCTCATGTTCCGTCGCACTCTTTCACAATCTTCACTCGGGAGATGTCGGCGCACAGAATCTGCGACTCCCCCTTACCCACTTTTACCCCCGCCGGCAACCGGACGACTCCAAAAGCTTGGAAAGCCTACAAAGAATGGACACGGAGCAGACTCGTACGTAATTTAAACGCTCTACTCCGAATACTGTAGTATTGTTTTAGCTCGTAATTTTTTTTTTTGTTTTTTTCTGTACTTTGCGGTTCCCCTTATGTACTTTTCAAAGTTACTGTCACAAATCGCTTCAGAGCAAAAGAGCCTCTTCCGCTCTGAGGCGATTTGGAACGAAGAGTGACATATCAACAAGGAAGTTCAGTTTCTTCTAAACTTTCTGCGCGAAAACTTTGCGACTTTCCCACGTCGTAACACCGGATGCATAGCAACTTTGCAGTCTGATTTACGTATTTAAATTTTACAAACGCATCTTTCTCGAGAAGCTACCACCACCTAATTATTTCGCATGTTCATCCACGAACAAATGCGATATGTCCCCATGCGAGCGTCGCGCAATCGTAACAAGTCGGACGCGAAACTCCCTTTCCTTATCTTATCGCCTGGGTCGCGGTAGGTCGACGTTGTCACGAAATATCTCCACTCGTCGTCGAAAAAACGCCGCATGATTTCTTTCGGAGAACGAGCGGCGCTATCGTACACACTGCAACATATTTGTCCCAATCACGATGTCACTACTCGTCGTCGAAAATGCACCCCTCGCTTTTTCCCTGGCAAGATCAGCACGAGTGGCACAATCCTCCACCTCTCTCCAACCGCGTCCGACAGGCGTAGCGTATGGTTTCCCTATTGGCCAGCTCGAACACTCCCGACGGCGCCGCCGCACAGTTGATAGTGATGTTGTTCTCTCGCACGCCCTCCAGAGCTAAAAAAACACGAAACAATTACATGCCTCGGTTGATATCTTGTCTCACATGCACACAAGTTTCCTCCGGACCGTCACGTAACTTTCGCCACAGAGGCCAAATAAAACGAGATCCGGTGGTTTTCTTGGCACCGTATGGTCCAGAAACATACACCGATATATCTTAGGTCCGGTTTTCGACATACCTTTTCTGGTTCTCCGCCGACAAAAACGTAAAAGAGGCGCTGCTCAATCTTGCTCATCATGCTACAAGAAAGCTGGCCAACGGGAAGTTACCTCGGCCGCAGGAAGTTTCACCATTACGTGTTTATGTTGTACCTTCGGATGCCATGTATACGAAATCTCACCGTAACGCTATGGTCGACACTAGCTTGATATTATTAAAAAAATGGGCCACCGTACACCCTAAATATAGTGTGCAGACAATCTTAGCATCATCCAAGGTATGTTTTTAGGAGCAGCAAGTTTACAAGAAACATGCACTACATGAAGTTGTTACATGCTCAGCAAAAAGCAAATGCAGACGTAGGGACTCACGCACGAGAGAGAAACCATTACCCTGATGACCGCTCTACCGCCTCATGTACTCGAAAAGTCAAAAATACTCCTTCACAGCTGACTACCTCCACGATTACGAAGTTTACACGTATATTGCCTTGTTCTAGTTAATAATTCTTGCAATACATAATATATCTATCTTCAAGGAATGTAACTTTAAGTAAAAAGCATTCAGTGCAGGTAATACTTTTTTATGTTGTAGCTAATACAAAAAGATTCCTCACTTGATCATAGCACTCTTTTTCGCATTAGTTTTACAGCCTTTAAAAATAGAGGTTGTTCGATCAGTGCAGCAGCACACTAATTTACAATAGA
Organism: Ixodes ricinus; assembly: GCA_037355805.1. Lineage (NCBI taxonomy): Eukaryota > Metazoa > Arthropoda > Arachnida > Ixodida > Ixodidae > Ixodes > Ixodes ricinus. Next base: position 30,144 of record JAZHYW010017999.1, read on the forward strand.
AAAGTGTGTATTATATCAAAATAAGGGTGCTGAAAGGATAATGCCGTGGGTATACAAGTCTTTGAAGCAACGTAATTTCTTTAGTGTGTGGTTTTGGAAAGCGTCTTATATGCTCGAGTTCTCATGCAGGCAAAGCACTTCACTGTGCTATAGGCTCATGCGCCCGTGTCTTTATCTGCACTGCAGACATTTGGGAACTAAATATTCTTTCTAATGGTCGAGTTGAGAGGATGATGACCGGGCCTTTCAGTTGCCCATTAAGCGCAGCATAATCGGTATACTGGAAGCAGCACAACCTTGCATTCCAGGACTAGAATAAAATGAAATGCTCACAAAAATGGGCAGATTGAACATTGTCTCACTCTGTAGAGGTATTAATCAGCTGCAAATGGGAGCAGAAGCCATTATGATTTGTGTGTGTGTGTGTTTTCCTGCTCTATCTTTTTAAGTGGCAAATTTCCGAATAAATCCCCCTGGTATTTTCAGTTGCGGTGCAGCTTCCAGCATACAGATGGTAGTACCATGGTAGTAGTGAAACATGCGGCCTGAAGCGTCGGACTGTTTATCGCGACTGGGACGAGCAACTTGCAAGCGATCACCACAGCTCTCCTTCCTTGCACACCATAATGAACCTAAACAGCAAAAGCGCAATCGCCAAGTTGGCTGAGTTGATGGTTAGGCAAATTCGAGATACACTGCTGCTCCCAAGAAATGAATCCGACGACGATGCGAAAAGACTCCCGAGTGCTCACGAACGTGATTGTTGTCAAAGCAGGTTGACACACTTGTATTGTTTTTAATAATCTAAAATATAATATATTTTGTCTCTTTTCCAGGGAGCTATGGGAGAATTAACAATTTCCAGGAGAATTAACAAAAGCCCTCGTTCAGATATTCGCATATCTTGGGGGTTGTACACCTCGTCACTTCGTTCATTTGCCCGTTAAGCAACATGATAACTCCCATCATGTAAGACATAAAATATGGACATGTTTTTTAAGTAAAATATCTTGTCATCAACAGTAAACCGGCGTTTGAAAATTTTCGTTAACATCAAAAAGTGCCAAAAACTACAAGTGCAGTTAAGCCTATTAGATATAGTCGAGAAAATATTCGTGCTGGAAGTTTGTGATTTTGGGAAAATATTTGGAGAGCCGTATAAAAAGAAGTAAAACAATTTATTAAAAATCCCTCGTTCAATTCTGGTCATATCTTCTTACCAAGACAGCATCATAGAACTCGTGTTATTTATAATAGTCGTCACGAAATGGGAACTAGCGGAGCAAGTAAGAGTTTGCGCCTCCCTATTTGCGACGCTATAATCAACCATAAACAAAACAGACGTTATAGCAGAGGAAAGACAATTGTATTACCTTTCAAATAAAACAATTAACTCACGAAAGTATTCAGAATGAGAGGAATAGCAAGCGGTCAAAGAGCGCCTAAATTGTGGAATGCGAATTTTCTTAAGGGACTTTACAATGCAGTTCCTGAAATATTCCCGGAGGACTGCGACCCTCCACTAGACGAGGAGCTGACCTGCGCCATCTGCCATTGTCTACTGCGAGTACCGCTGGAGTGCCGCTGCCGCCACGTCTTCTGCAAGGGCTGCATCATGATGTGGCTGCGCATGAACAGCTCCTGTCCCCTCTGCCGCGTGTCTGTGCAGGCTGCCTCCCTCGTGCCCGCCCATCCACTTATCCAGAACATGGTAGGAAATGTCAAGGTAGTGTGCCGAACCTTTAACTTGTTTATATACTAAATTTTTGAAGTAACCGTGCCATAAACTATTAGTGGTTAGATTAAGCATGTTGCATACATAAGACAATTTGATCAAATTGTTTTGTAAACGATGCCTCAGTTTCGTAGAAGGCCTAGAAAGGCCGCCATGTTTGAAGGGTCGATGTCGTACTCTGCATCGCCTCTCCATGTATCGTTCACATACCTGCCAGTGCCCCTAGCGGCACGGTGGCGCAACTCCGACCATCTCTTGCATGCACTCACGACTTGGCTCCCACCGCGTTCAGTCTGCTTCAGCCTTCAGTTTCCTCATTTCTTACCCGCGTTTCGAGCCGACGAAGCCCTCAACATCGCCGACGTAATTAATGAAATCCTTTGTTTCGACCGAATATTGGCGACGAGATGTTTTGGTGGCGCCACCTCACGGGCGCCGTCCTGTGACGCAGCTGGTAGGATGCGAGCAGACGACGCGCTATGTCAAAGCACGGAGTGGCTATGTTAGTTCGCATCTATGCCGATTAAAAACGGTTTATTTATTTCAAAAAAACGCGTATAACGTTTTTGTGAGTGATCTTTCTAATGAATAACAGCGCCTCGAAGTTAATTTTTGTCTTAGAAAAACCTTAAAATTTTCGCAAACAGGCCTGGAGCTTCACATTACAGCTTGCGTGGCGTGCGTCAGGGCTATTCACAGCCTCTCTGATTCTTGTTTTTTTTTCGGATCTGTGGAGGCTGCTGTAGAAAAGGGTTTTGCATTCACCAGAGTAAATGACGTGCTGTCTTCTTAGCTGTGCAGCGCGCGCACAGTTGTGTTGCAAAGCGCCACACACTTGTTTTAGCTACATTGAGCTTGCCGATACCGACGCTTCTATCCAAGTGTGACTCGACAGTTGCTGCCGAGCAAATGCTCGCCAGCAACTGACGCTTAGCTCCTCCCGAATCGAATACGTGGCAAAGAAGCTTGTCACGTCGCGACTTCTGCTCGAAAGAAAAGCAGAAATTTTCATAAATTATTAAATTGTCGGCCATGGCCCGGCAAATTCAGGCGATTGATTAATTTGTTCTATCCTATTTTTACTAAGAATTGTTTACAAATTTAAAATCGCTCACTGAGAAGCGCATCACGCATTATGTGCATTTGGGTCCGCAAAAATTAAACATACAAACGGTAGTAATTCATAGCAGGTGTATTCCTCATTTTCTGGGACGCTGAAGTGTCACCGACTTACTAGATTCAAGACTTCGATCGCGAGGGTCTCGCACGTTTCGCGTCGACCGGGTGAATAAGCAGGGATTTAAGTTGAAACGACTCCGGAAGCCAGCCACCGCTTCTTCCTGCCAGTTATTTTGAGGAAATGTTTGTTTACTGGTTTACAAAATTAAAAAAAGGAATCAACTTGGAACTAATAAGAGACCAGCACTCACAGAACACATTGGAACCAACAGGATACACGGAGTCGCTTTCACTGAAGTGTTTACTACACACGCGAGAGGTTCTCGAATTTCGCTTTCCTATTTTCAATTTGATGAGACATTCCTTTCTCAGTTTTATTTTGTCCGAATCATAATAAAAAAATACACCCTATTCACCGTGGTAGATGTTGTAGTGGGATAAAGCGCTGGATATTCTATTTTCATCATCCAGCTTCTTTGTACTGGGGTAGAGAACAGCACACCACCATCCGAGCGCTTCGACACCTCAGCGCCAAAAGTGTTTGTTGGCAAGACTACGCGTGCCACGTGCGGTTTCAAGCTTTGGTAAAATGTCCTACTACAAATATCACTTCACCAAATAAACACAACGCGTGAAACAGGCTTTGCCGCGCGTTACCCAAACAGCGCATGAAGCGAGCTGACGAGCCGAGGGATCCAAGATCTGCGCGGTCTGTCCCAGTCTGTCCTACCCGTGACGTCACAAACGATGATGATGATAGCTAAAGAAGCGCCCCCTGTAGCTCGCACACACCATAGGAGCAAGAGGCAGGCTATATAGCAACGACGTAGTGCGTAGCGTGCGAGAATGGCGAGCATGTATGAGCCTATTGATTAAGAGCGTTCAACAATGTTATTACGTTCACGTGGTTCAGAATCTGAAGTAACTTCTTTGGGAAGGTATGGGGCAGGTGATAGATGGATGGATAGGTGATAATAGCTGTACCCTTTGTAACGGGCGCATCTTGCGCCCCTAGCCTATCATATCATCACTCCTTGATTTTTAAAATTTGTATAAATTTTGTTTTAACAGAGCCCTGCCCCTTTAAGGTGTTCCCATTGCTTATTTTTATCTGTATTTTCACCCCTCCCTAGATATTTTCAACCGATCTTCCAATTTCCTCTTAGCTACCGCGATTCTTTCCCTATCCATTCGTCCATCCGTGTCTGCAAATCCCAGTGCCCCCTCCAAATCCGTAGTCATCTCTCCCCCCCCCTCAAGAGGGTGGGACGAAGCCTTGTCACCTTAAAGCTACATGTTCTATAGTTTCCCTTTCGCGGTTGCATACGTCGCAAGGAGTGTCTATTTCCTGGAATTTAGCCCTATATGTTTTCCGTTCTTAACAGCCCCGTTCTAGCTTCAAGCAGCAATGAGCTCCCCAAAAAATTATCATCAACAGTTTCTTCTTTATTGCTTTTGCGTCCTGTATAATTGTTAAAGCTGATTTCCCCTGCTTTCTCTCTCCCCCAATTTCCTCTCAATTTCCTTTACTCCAATTTCTACTGATATGCTCTGATCGGCCCCATCTCATTGAATGTATTTAAATCTCCGCTTCGGGTTTGGTTTGTCCACTTCGTATTTAACCTTTCATATATAAATACTTGTACACTTTCCCTGCCCACCGCGTATCCTCATTTCAGCTAGTCTTTATTCAATGTTTACTTTACTGATCGCGTCTGTACTCCCTCATTTGGTGTATTCCCATGTGCCCCCAATGCCGACCTACCCACACTCCTTTGCTGTATCTCTAAACCTGCCTAGATGCCGGACCTCATACACAATACCACACTTCCAAAATGACAGTCCTGGCACCATGACTCCCTTCCATACACCCCTAACGACTTCATATCTATTACAGTTCCAGTGCCCCGTGTTTATAATAGCTGAATCTCGTTTCGTCTGATTTATTACGATATCTTCGTGTTCTTTTTAGATCCTTTTTTTCCTCATTTAACCATACTCCCAGATATTTATACTTTTCTACGTGTTCTATCACTGTGTCCTGTATCTTCAGGGGTTCCCCCTTCTCGTAGTTGAAAACTATTATACCCGGCTTGTCCCTACTGAAGTTTAGGCCTAAACTGTCCCCTTCCCTGCTGCAAATCCTAAGTAGTTCCGGTATTGTCTCCCGACTTTTCTGATACAAGTACAATGTTGTCTGCATACATTAAACCTGGCAATACCTGAATTACTTTATGTCGGTCCTCCATGTAAGTCCGGTCAAAACCTATGTTGCACTACTCTAATCTCTTTTCCATCTCCCTGAGCTGTATCTTTAGCATCCGATCAGAATCGCCTGGATAGTCCAATTTGTTTACCGAAGAGGTGGCTACGTCTACGAAACAAACGAACGAGCTGATTATGCTTCCGCGACAAAAGAAGCGCTTATGCTCGTTTTCATGATATGAACTGCAGTACAAAAACATTGATTTCTTTAATATTTCATTTAAATCCTACTTTTTTATTATTTGATTTAAGTAAAATATTACAAAGTTACAAGTCTGTCCTTCATTAATTTTCATGGTTATAAAATATGCACACGCCATAAATGTTACAAAAAAATATATTTTTGGCACATTTTTTGGAAGATGGAAGAAAACCGGTAAAATGACTTTCATGACGAAAATAATCCCTGGAGGAAGAGAACAGGAGGGACAAAGGACAAATAGGAATCTCCAAACATAGCTAGGTGACTGGTACGCGACCGAAAAAATCCGCCTGGTCCCGGTATCGAACCCGGGACCTCTCCATTACACGTGGAGCGTCATTCTCGTCCAGCTCGCTTGCACCTTTGCATTTAATTGCATTATAATCAAAGATGACTTTCACCGTAATCTAACTCGAAGAGTTGTTTGTACGAGGATAAGCAAACGGCTGATAAGTTATAAAGTACCATCCAGGTGCTTTTTCTATTCTTCTTGTCATTCACGCTTTATTTTATGTTCAAACATGAATGCGCGGATTGCGGGTCGGATGCGGATACAATAATTTCAGAATATTGGGGATGCGGTTCGAGTGCGCATACAAAGTCTGCGGATGCGGATGATCAAACTTTTTCCTTGCAGGGCTCTAGTGAAGTCATCTGGCATCCCATCGGCGGCTTCTTTCTCGCGATCTCTATAAAGCCTCGTCGTTCTTCCGGCCACAGGTGAAGTGCCGCAGTCCTGGGTGCAGTGCCAGAATTGCCGTGAGCATTTACACGACGCACCTGGGCGTGTGCGAAGTTGAAGAGGTGCCGTGCCCTCACGACCTGTGCGAGCAGCGCTGCCGCTCGCCGCACCCTCGAGGACCACGTCAAGACGTGCCCGCACCGGATGGTGACCTGCGAACTGGGCTGCGGCGCGGCGGTGTCCGCGGGCCAGCTGGAAAACCACAGCTGTATGCTCAAGCTCCGACTCCAAGGCAAGCAACTCTGTTCACACAGCAGGGACTCAAACCTTAGTCCAAATAAAAAAAAGCTGAGGAGCGCTTTTCTTTTTCTCATAAGCGGAATTTAGCGTTCAATTTGTTCCACCAAATTTAGCGAGAAACTTTTTCAGCTAAATTTAGCGGGGAACCTTTCTGCTAAATTTTAGCGGGGAATTTTTTCCGCTAAATTTAGCGGGAAAGTTATCCCGCTAATCTTAGCGGGAATTTTTTCCAATAAATTTAGCGCGAAAAGTTTTCCGCTGAACTGAGCGGGTAATTTTTTTCTGCTAATTTTAGCGGGAAAATTTTACCCTCGTGACTTCACACGTGACGTCACGTGTAACGTTATTATAGAACCGTCCCATAATGCAACGCACGGTTACGCCGATGGCGACGCCGCCCAACCCGGAAACGAGCGCCTAAGAGCTGCGCTCTAAAACATGACACAATATTAGAAACATGTCCAGTGTCGTCCCTTCTGTTCACGCTGTTGCTTTAACTTCAGGCACTACCATGGTGCAGTGGTGTTGAGACAGGGAGAGGGGGCGATTCCCCGAGACATTCGAGACATTTCTGGTAAAGATTGGGGAAACAAGGGAAATTCCTTTCCCCCCTTTTCCCGAACGCTTCTGACATCATTGCCATGACTATACTCTGTTTCACCTTATGATGTACCACAGGAAAGTCTACAAACGCGAGCTCCTTGCTCTGGGGCACATCTCGTCAGCACAAGCTTTCGTGACTTAAGAGCAGCTGCCAACGCTATGAGCTCGCGCTTCTAGCTTTCGCTGCGGCACAACATAAGGTGAAACGAAGTGTAGTGACCTCCTTACAAAAAAATTATATCTGGCCAGATCTGAAGATTTGAGATATGGCACATATCAAAAATTGGCCACATATAACTTGATATGGTATATCTGCCAGATATAGTCTGATATCCCTGGACAGGTATGGAAATCCCAGACCTGGGCAAGTATGGAAATTCCGCATCTAGCCAGGCATATCAAAAGAAGCACAAAAGCCCGAAATTAGAGCTTTATATATTTTTATTGTCTACAATAGACCATTTGCTAAATCCCCCAAGTGCCCTGGCCCGCACTCGAGGAATCATGTAGCAGTGTTCCTTCAGCTCCCTAGTGATCGGATATTTCGACCAATTCCATGGTTACACAGATTTCAGCATAAACCGGAGTCACCCTGAACAAGCGTCAGCCCAAGGACCTGTCATATCACTTTTAAAACTTATCGTCAATGCCAGCATTTATGGTAGTATGCATGCTATCCACCTTTCAGCCTGGCGGAGCCGCAAAAATCTGTTATAATATTATCATTGTCGTATTGTTGTATTAGTAGAAATTGCTTCAAAATCCGAGAAATCAGGACAACCAAAACCAGGATTTAGCTTGGAGTCAGCGGGGCTGTTTCTAGCATTTGTAGCGTTTCTAACTTAATATCAGCGTCTTTGAAGCTGTACTACAATAAAATAATGTAAGAGATGTCTGCAGCTCATCTAGGTGATATGACAGTTCCCATGATTCCTCGAGTACGGGCCGGGGTGCTTGGGGGATTTAACAAAGGTTCTAATGTTAACACTTCCAACTAATTAGGCTACAATAGAATCCTCGTGAAAAGTAAAATAATCCTAAACTTAAGTTTGCTAAAACTGAAGTTTGGGATTATTTCTTTTAATATTCAGCTCGCGGACAATGAGTCATTTAGAGTTTAGTAACAGAGCACTTTTTCATAACTTTTGTTTTTTACTTTTCTATATATTGAAAACCGGCCGCCATATAAGGCTGTATATACGCCAGATACCTGAGTATATGACAACATAAGGATGTATATATTCCAGATAAGGCTTTATATATCCCAGATAAGACTGTATACACGCCAGATAAGGCTGTATATAGGCCGTATATAACTATATACTGTTGATATGGCCAGATATGCCCCAGATGCAAGATTTCCATACAGGCTGGCACGTTATGGCAAAGAGCACTTCGATTGAGGCAGACGCGTCGAATGCTCCGCAATTCGTGTTACCCAATTTTTACAGAAACAACGGCTAGCCTCGAGAAGTGGAAGCAAGAGGCGAGTGAACGCAGCGAGCTGCTGAAATGCCAAGATTACACCCTTGCAGAGATGACGCTGGAGAGGGACGGCTGGAAACGCAAGGCGGAGGATGCCAGCCGCACGCTGGAAGGCGTACGCAACGACCTCGAAAAGACGACGGTGGACAGAGACAGCTGGAAGCTCAAGGCGGAGGATGCCAGCGACGCGCTGAAAATCGTATGCATCGACCTTGGAAAGGTGACGGCGGACAGGTGGAGCTGGAAGCTCAAGGCGGTGGATGCCAGATGCACGCTGAAAAGCGTACGCAACGACCTCGAAAAGACGACGGTGGACAGAGACAGCTGGAAGCTCAAGGCGGAGGATGCCAGCCGCACGCTGGAAAGCGTACGCAACGACCTCGAAGAGACGAGGGCGGACAGAGACACCTGGAAGCTCAAGGCGGAGGGTGACAGCCGAACGCTGAAAGCGTACACAACGACCTCGAAAAGACGACGGCGGAGAGAGACAGCTGGAAGCTCAAGGCGGTGGATGCCAGACGCATGCTGGAAAGCATACGCAACGACCTTGGAAAGATGACGGCGGACGTAGATAGCTGGAAGCTCAAGGCGGAGGACATCAGCCGCACGCTGGAAAGCGTACGCAACGACCTTGCAAAGACTACAGCGGACAGGGATAGCTGGGAGCTCAAGGCAAAGGGTGCCAGCATAACAGCAATACTGAAATGGATCCCATGGCAGCACAAATAGAGCAACGCTGTGGGGCAAGGAAGGTTTTGGAAGGCAAAAGCTCATGACGGCGAGATTGAAAATTCTTTGAAATGGGGCCCATATGGTCGTGTGCAATCTGTTGATGTGTTTGGTTGGAAAGGGGGTGCACAGAAATAAAGATTTTTGTTCTACTGAATTTGATTGCCTTACGCGTCACCCTCTTCTCCCCCCTCCCTTCCCCCCTCTTCCGTCGCCACTGGACACTGGATTCAGCTGGTTTCTGGACCACGAGTGCCGCAAGTTACATATACAGTCGTCAGAATAAAGTAAAACCCTACTCAAGAGGCACATACTGCTTCACGCACATTGCACTCGCAAAACACGTCCACACGGCGCCGATTCTTGGTAGGTATCCAAGCGTGCGAAGGCACAAAGACGCAGCACTTCGGCGTGCCAAGCAGTGGCGTAGCTAGGCCATCCGGCACCCGGGGCCCTTAGGTCTTTCGTAGCACCCCCGCCATTCCATTCACTCCCCTTGATCACAACTAGAAAATGAGGGGGACGGGCGGATGTCGCCAGAGGTGGCATCCCCACCCCGGCCCTTCCATTCACTCCCCGAGATCGTAACTAGTAAAGCTAAAGCAGGGGGGGGGGGGGGGGGCAGGCTGCCAGAAGTGGAACACCTCCCCCTCCCTCGTGACTTGGATGCCTGGTAACCGGTGCCTAAGGCCCCCTCGACACCGACCCCCCCCCTTTTCCCCTTGTTGCTACGCCACCGGTGCCAAATAAGCTGTGATCACGCAAGCCCGGCGAAGCTTGCTTTCAAAAACTTTTCACGTGTCCTCAACGACCAGTCTCACCGCTTACAGTGTTTTAAAAAGCTTCTTCGGCGAATGACGACGAACGAGTAGAAAACATGTCTTCAGCACGCTGCCGCCAGCCTCTGCAACGCTAGCGAAAACGCTATTTCGCAGCATGCGAGATGGCCGTCCGGTGGCCGCACTCGCGCTGCAGCGACCAAGCGGGAAGCGCGATCCAGCAATTGTCATAGAGAGCAGTAGTATGAACAGAGCCATGTATACAGAGAGTTTGGTCAATTGGAGGTTCGGGCAGAGGCAGGCCGTGCACCAGACGCAGAAAGTGGGCTTGACATGTTCCCTTCACCAACCAGAAGCCCAAAAGAATCCCCTAGTGGAGGTAGCGAGAAACTTTTTTAATCAAAGGTGTATGTTAGTATATGGTTTTAATAAGCGCGTAACTGCAAAGTTTTCTTTGCAGTTACCCTTCAATCTTCACAGGCGTCGAAGTCGGAAGTCTCTTTTTTGGCGAGTAGTTCCAATATTAGGTATGTAACAACTCGGCACTGGCTGGGCATCACCAATTGGTGAACAACATAGTTGTGTTCTACAGAATTTACACCACAAAAAACAAGCCCTTCTACAACGAGGTTCATTGCGAGAGCATAGTCTAACTGCGCGAGCAAACTGTAACCGACTTGTTTCGTGCTGCCAATGCGGTCTTGCATTTTTCCCCCTCAGGTTTTTCAAGGAGGTCTAGACTGAACGGCTGGCCACATAGCCCTGGGCCGGGAGGCTGTGTCTTATTTTTTACAGCCGAGGGCCACATTGCAGGTATACCACGTTGCAGGTAGGGCGTCTGGTATCCGCTCGCTTGTGAAGATCTTCCTAGTTTCCATCCTTGCTAGCTGTAGTGATCGTTGACAGCGTGCTCCCCAGCAGTGTTTTGCTTTCACCTTCGTAAATGTGCTTTGTAGACACGTGATATTAGAAGCAAGCCAGTTGCCTATACATTCCGAAGCGATCTTCTAAGCTGTCAGTTTTCAGCTTGTCCCATGGAGGCCGTACAGCAGCCTGAGTTCATTAAAGCAGTATCCGGGATGTGTATTTGACCACTTCTGCAGGAAATAGAACGAAAAAGGAGGAAATCATATTAATCCAAAGAAAAGTAATGTAATCGGAAATGGTTATAAAAGTACAAAAAAATGCCTTTAAAGTGCTGCTGAAGTGATTCAGTATTGGAGAGAAAACACTGGCATTGTTCTGATCTGCTATTTTGAATCACGAACATCAAAATTATTTTTGAATTTGATGTGGCGAATGCCGAATGTGCTGCTAAAATATTAATAATAATAATAATAATAATAATAATATTAATAATAATAATAATAATAATAATGCTTATTGCTTATTGCTCGAGCACAAAAAACCAGATACAAATAATAATAATAATCATCAATCAATCAATCAATCAATGTTTATTAGAGTGTCCAGGAACAACCTCGCGGTTTTGGTGCTGGCACATTTGTAGCTACCAATTAACAAAAACACAAAAAACACAATTTTATACAAGACCCAACAAATGTAGAAGGGTAACAAAGATAGGAATTCTGCTGGGGAAAATCAGGTGTTCGAGGGGAATTTGAAGCGCGTAAATTAAATGCGAAGCAGCGAGACATCTGCAACGCAGGCATATGGTAAAAACAATAAATTTCACACAGTCGGACATTCAGCACTTTTCACTCCTGCTCAAGCATAAACAGGTTTACAATAAATTGATTGACAGCCCCATAGCACGAGTCAAATATATCAAGTACTTCTGAGTGACGATTATAACATTCAGCCAACCTGAGGAGTGGGACTAGTTGATTAAGAGCTCGAGAGATATAAAAAGATGATTGAAGACGTGTACGTACGCGTGGAACTCTAAGACTCACTTGAGACAAGAGGTATGGTGAATCAATTAGGCCGCGCGTGACCTTAAACAGAAACAACAAATCGGCTTTCTCCCGACGCCGGTGGAGGCTAAGAAATTTAACAAGTTTTAGGGCATCTTCATAATTCTTACCGGGTACATCCTCTTTAAGATAGCGATGCTTCATGATAGAAATAAACTTCTTTTGAACTCGCTCAATTGAAACAGAATTGGTTTGGGAAATTCCATTCCACACAACTGAAGCGTACTCCAGCTGTGACCTTGCTAATGAACAGTACAATGTGAGAAATGCAGGCGGGTTTTCAAACTCTTTCGTAACACGACATACGGCACCCAAAGTGCGGAGAGACGAGATGACCACCCTGGTTACATGGCCATCGAACCTCAAACTCGAGTCAAAGGTGACACCAAGATCTTTCATTTCATTGACACGAGACAGGATTTCGCCGTGGATATTATATAAACAAGAGGTATTATGCGTCTTACGAGAAAAGTCATGACCTTTGTTTTCGAACGGTTTAAACAAAGATCATTATCTAAGCACCACTGGAAGAAGGAACATGCGTCTTCCTGGAGCTTAGTGCAATCCTGTGGCGTGACTATTTCCTTGTAGATTTTTATATCATCCGCGTATTGAAGAAATAGAATTTGAAATAACACGAGAAACATCATTTACGAAAATTGAAAACAAAAGGGGACCTAGGACCGATCCCTGAGGAACACCAGAGCATGTCTTGTACAACGAAGATGAGGAATTGTTGACACGTACGTATGCGTTTCTGTTGCACAAATAACTCTTCAGCCACTCAAATAATGAACCACACACACCGCAAGTGGAAAGCTTGGACAATAGCATCATATGATTAACAACATCAAAAGCCTTACTAAGGTCAAAGTAAATAACGTCTAGCTGACCCCTGTTACAGACCACCCGAGCTGCGGTCGACATAAAAGTTACAAGATTAGTGGTTGTTGATCTGCCAGAGATGAAGCCGTGTTGATTATGAATATAATTAATGAATCAGTCAATCAATGTTTATTTGAGTGTCCAGGGACAACCTCGCGGTTTTGGTGCTGGCACACTTCAAACTACAAATTAATAAAAATACAAAAACACAATTTTACACAAGACCCAACAAATGCAGAAGGGTAGCAAAGATAGGAATTCTGCTGGTGAGAATCATCTGTTCGAAGGAAAGTTAAAGCGGGCAAAGTAAATGCGAAGCAGCGACACATCTGCAACGCACACATATTGTAAAAACAAAAAATTTACACAGTTGGACATTCAGCACTTTTCAGTCCTGCTCAAGCATGAACAGGTTTACAATAAATTGATTGAAAGCCCAATGGCACGAGTTAAATATATCAATTACTTCCAAGTGACGCTTACAACATTCAGCCAGACTGAGGATTGGGGCTTGTTGATTAAAGCTCTAGAGATATAAAAAGATTATTGAAGACGTGTAAGTACGCGTGGAACTCTAAGACTCACTTGAGACAAGAGGTATGGTGAATCAATTAGGCCGTGCGTGACCTTAAACAGAAAAAGAAAATTTGCTTTTTCCCGACGCCGGTGCAGGCTGAGAAATTTAAAAGTTTTTAGCGCATATTCATAATTCTAACGAGATGCGTCCTCTTTAAGATAGCGAGGCTTCATGATAGAAATAAACTTCTTTCAAACTCGTTCAATCCCCAGAGAATTGGTATGGGAAATTCCATTTCACACAACTGAGTCGTACCCCAGCTGTGACCTTGCTAGAGAACAGTTCAATGTGAGACACGCAGGCGGGTTTTTAAACTCTTTCGTTACACGACATGCGGCACCCAAAGTGCGAAGAGACGATGGCCATGTAACTACCTTGGTTACATGGTCATCGAACCTCAGGCTTGAGTCAAAGTTGACACCGAGATTTTTCATTACATCGACACGAGACAGGATTTCGCCTTGGATATTATATAAACAAGAGGTATTTGTGCGTCTTACGAGAAAAGGTCACGACCTTAGTTTTAGAACGGTTTAAACAGAGAGCATTATCTAAGCACCACTGGAAGAAGCTTCATGCGTCTTCCTGAAGCTTAGTGCAATCCTCTGGTGTCACTATTTCCTAGTAGATTTTTATATCATCCGCGTATTGAAGAAACGTGGAATTTGAACTAACACGGGAAACGTCATTTACAAAAATTGAAAACAAAAAGAGACCTAGGACCGATTCCTGAGGAACACCAGAGCATGTCTTGGACAACGAAGATGACGAATCGTTGACACGTACGTATGCGTTTCTGTTGCACAAATAGCTCTTCAGCCACTCAAATAATGAGCCGCACAGACCGTGGGTGGAAAGCTTGGACAATAGCATCATGTGATTTACAACATCAAAAGCCTTACTCAGGTCAAAGTAAATAACGTCGAGCTGACCCCAGTTACAGACCACCCGAGCTGCGGTCGACATAAAACTTACAAGATTAGTGGTTGCTGATCTGCCAGAGAAGAAGCCGTGTTGATCAGAAATTATTATGTTGCGAAACTTGAAAGAGAAAAATTGATGAACTACCATTTCGAAAAGCTTAGAAAATGAAGAAAGAAGGGAAATAGGCCGGTAACTAAGAACATCACCAATATTTCCCGACTACAAGACCGGAACCACAACGGCGGTTTTCCACATTTTGGGAAATATTCCAGACTTTAACGAGTTATTAAATATTGTGGATAGTGTGGGTGTGAACAGTTAATAAAAAGATTTGACAATTGCGGTGGGTATTCCGTCGTGACCAGAAGATAGTGTGCCTTTCATTTTCCTAATGCAAAGCTCGACAAATTTTTCGTCGACATGGATGCAATTCACCATTTCGCTGAACTCAGATGGGTTGAGCGACGCGGTGCACGTGGAGTTCGTACTATCCTTGTAAACCGACTTAAAATAATCTGCAAACAACTCGGCCACGCACCTCCCATCTCGCCCGATGTCCAAAGGAGTGTCGGACCTGATATTCTTTCTAGATCGGGATCTAGCGTATCTCCAGAATTTCTTCGAATTTGTATCCAAATTTGATTCTACCGCAACATAGTGGGTTTTGCGATCGCGCTTTGAAAGCTTCTTACACTGTTTTTTACAACTGTTGAATTCTGCTTCCCACTCAGGAAGACCGCTTTTCTTAAACTTTTTATAAAATAAGTTTTTTCTTTTTCAGTAGCATCCTTAATTCACGAGAAAACCAGCTAGAAAAATAAGATCTTTTCGAGCTCTTAGAGGAATACAGGTATCCATAGCCTCCTGTACAATCCTCGTGAATACGAAAACTTGTTCATTGAGATCAGTGGATTTAAAAACATATGACCAGTTAACAGCCGAGAGGTAGTGGTGGTACATTCCGACGTAGACCCGTGCCGAGAAGTTATACGACGCTTGCGGCGGAGAGGCATCAGAGTGACTGCGAGTTGGATAATTAAAAACAGAGATCACTACATCAAGCGCGGAGTGGTACATACATATCCTCAAGCACCATTGCCATTTCACTTCGACTCACACGTACACCGTCCGTACCGTCCGTATTTGAAAAACCTAAATCTAAAGCATTACCTTGTTTATTAAGAACATTGTTGAGCTGCTTCAGATCCAAAAAAGAAGAGAAGTCTAAAAGATAGTTGCATTTCTGCTTACAATAAAAGTTGTCAGTCCAGTTGATGCCTGGGCGTTAAAGTCCTCCCAAATAATAAGATTGCACCCTGTAGCTCGTTGAGTTGTTCTAAACCAACCAGACAACGCTGAAAATCATCAGGTGGCATTTGTGGGGGAGATAGGACAGACCAATAAGAATACGTTCTTTCTTTTCATACTCAATTTCGACGAACAAGCTTTCAGGAACGTTTTCTAAATCTTGACACCTCCTTGAGCTGTAACGCCTGTCGACCGCGACCAACACACCGCTTCCGCTCGCTCCAGCTCCTTGAAACAAGTCACGGTCGCGCCGGTACACAAAAACCAGGCGGAAAGTAATCGGAGGACTCGACCTGGCTGTGCTGCAACAGTGCAACGGCCCGGCACCAACATTGTTGATTCAATTCGTGCGAAATGCAAGCGGTGCTTTGCCGATTAAATGCATTACATTTGAGCGTTGCAGTCGGCTACGTTTTGTTGCCTACCGGCAGTTCGCCAGGTGGTTATGGTCGAGGCTGGGCTGGCATAACAGGCGACTTCAATCCCGCGTGTGTTGTGGCACGGATTAGAGAATTCGCATCCGAGCAGTACACGGGATTTTTGGAGGCTCAGTAAACGTCAAACTTGAAAAGGGGTATACCTCTGTCCACCCTGTCCTCTTTTCCACTTGTTTGGGGTGTTTTTTTTTTCAATAATTTTACTCTTACCAGCTCACTTGTGTCTTTTTTCCATGCCTACTGAACCTGCCATGATAACAATGCAGATGGAGAGTATTTGGAATAATTTTTGCACTGAATGGACGGCTGACGTTGAGCAATGTGCACTATTTATGTACCCCACAATTTGAGGAAATATGTGTCCAGTTTCTCATGCTTTACCATAGAAAGGAAATATATGCTTTCCCAAGCAGAGTGTTTATCAAGCCCATTATTTGCGCACCATACAGTTACTCATTTTATATACTTTCAGAAATACCCGTGCGTCCACTTTCCTGCGGTGCGCTTGAACAGCTAAATGCTGCGGTCTGCGGAGCAAACTTAGCAATCGACGAGGCCGAAAATATGTTTAGACGCAAAAAGACGGGTCTGAAAGCGACCATGCACCAGTGTCACTCTCCGGCACAATCATTTAAATCTATTCGTCATTTTTGTCTTGACCATGTTATCCCAAATAGAACAAAGAACGTACACCGTAAGAACCCCTGGATCATCCGAGACAAAATTCATCTGGCACGGAAAATAAAACGTAATCTAAAGCTTTTGTCTGACAGTTCCACTATTCGAAATTTAATGCAAACACTTAACGACAAAAATTCGTGCAGGTAGGGAGTTTTACTATTCTAACACGCGACAAAATCATTGGCGCATTTTCACTACAAATGGACAGAAAACCGTCGATTCAGATAAAATGGGAGAAACCATGAGTCACGACCAACAGAAAATAGCCACTGAATTTTATCTGTGTTTTCACGTCCCAGCCCGCGACAAACTTCCCTCGATAATTCAACCAGATCAGTCCAGAGTTCATAGCATTTGAAAGCATTTTTTCCATGTCGTTCAATCTTAAGCCGAAAACATCATGTGACCGTGATAACATTCCCAAATCATCATGTGGCCCTGATAACATTCCCAACGCCTTCCTTCGTCGTTCCGCTGAATCACTTGCTAGGTTCCTTGTTGTCATTTTTCGTTCGTCGTTTTCATGCGTTCTTCCCTTAGATTGGCGTATTGCACGGGCTGTACCTGTTCGTCCCACCGTCCCATATCGCTTACCAGCACATAATGTAAGCTCTTAGAACAAATCATTTCTAATTACATGACTACATTTTAAGATAAGCATGACATCATCTCGCCTTTTTCAGTATAGCTTCCGTAAAGGCCTTTCCACTACCACAGAACTTAATTGTACTATCCATTCTTTTGTTTAAATAGTCGACGAACTCGGCCAAGTCGACGTAATCTTTCTCGACTTGAGGAACGCATTTGATAGGGTCTCTCATTCCGGTATTTTATTCAAACGTAACACACGTGGCTTTCCCGTGCGAATATAAAATGGATTTCCTCTTGTCTAGAAATGCGCAAACAATTTGTCGATGTAGACGGTCCTCATTCAGATCCCCTTTCTGTAAATTCTGGTGTCCCGCAAGGAAGTGTCCTTGGTCCGCTATTTTTCTAAATTTATATTAATAATTTAACCTCACGTATCCACGAGAGCGTGAGTATTCGTTTATTTACAGATGGCTGCTTACTGTTCAAGTCTATTAACTCTATTAGCGACCAGGTCGTGCTGAATGAAAGTCTGAATGCAATTTCTAATTGGTGCGATCTCTGAAAAATGAAACTTAAGACAAATCTGTGTTTATGTGTAACACAAACAAAAAGTGTGTAACACAAACAATACAATCATTTCTCAAACGGACAGCTTTAAGTACCTTTGCGTTACGATTACTAACAACCTCTCTTGGTCTTCACACATTGCACGCATCGGTGCATCTGCAAGTCGTAAACTAGGCTTAGTGATGCAAAATGTTAAATTTTTGCCCTCTCATGTCTAACTTCTAGCTTATAGCACATTAATAAGGTCTCGGTTGGGGTACACTTGCACTGTAAGAGATCCTTTTACGAAGAAAGATAGTAACAGGCTTGAGCAGCTCCAGAGACTAGCAGTTCGTTTTATATATAATCTCTATCGCCGGCATGACTCTCCTACCAAATTAATTATAATATACAACATCATTCCTTTAGGAGATCGCATAAAGCTACCTGGATTAAAATTCATTTTTCAGCTTTGGTATCACAAACTTCGCCTTGAGTCTTCATCCTACATTCAGCCATCATCTACTAGACAGACTAGACATGACCATACACAAAAAATAACTCCCATATTCGCTCGCACAAATTCTTTTAAATACTCCTTTTTCCCCGGAAGTGTAAAGCGCGGTCCAAACCAAAGCTTCTTTTTGCGCGTGTAGGTCGGGCGGCTTGCGGATGTGACGTTTTCCTGACGTTTTTGCTCTTTCTGGGAGCGCTTTCTGAGTCAGAACCGTGCGGTTTGGTTTGGACGATGCCAGCTTCGGGCGAACGCGCACGCGCGCACGCAGGCACGAGCGCACTCTGGCGGTGAAGTGACGACCAATCGAAATGCAGCTTTGGTCCCGAGCGACTGTCCAATGAAAATCAACCTGTGGGATCGCTGCGCTGGTTGCGCCGTTGGCGCCGTCTTCATTCCTTTGCTTTCGTGATGGCATCTCGTGTGGATCCCACTTACGAAGCTGGGATTGCTGAGCTAATGAACCTGTTTGTGCTAAGGTAGTACGTCAGCAATGCAAGAACCGTCAACATGACATGACTCGGCAAACTGCTTTTTGCGGCTGCATGTGAGCAGTACTTGAGTATCAAGAAGCAGCGAAGAGCCATCCGCACGCTGTTGAGGTCTAGAAAGACGCTCGGCGAGTACGCCACCACTGTGCGACAGCTGTGCCAGGACCCCGACGGCCGGGACTTCTTCGAGTCCTTCTGTATGTCAAGAACCAGGTAAGTTATGCTAGCTTTTATTTGGTATGTTTAGTATATTTTTCATCATATGTACCACCGCATAAATATAAACGTGAAGCGTAATCCATCTCAGTGAAATAGTTGGTGTGGCGGTCCGTCGGCCTACCAAGCTGCAGATAAAAGACGACGACGTTAATCGTCGATACGAGCCCGGCGGCACGAGAAAATAAACAGAACGTTTTCACCTAAGCTCGGAGTCGGTCGCACCATCTATTCCGTCCTCAAGATCGAACGCGCTACAAAATGGTGACTCGGACGTGATGAAGGACTCCGAGCACCTGCCATCCAGGGGAACGTTCTCCGCGGCCCGGGGCATGGCAACGGCATGGCATTTCGGTTGTTTATGCGGGAGGCACAACTACCACAGCCCCTGCATCCGGAGCTTCCGCCACCATCTCTGCCCCGTCGCGTTTGCCGCCGGCGTCTCTCAGCAACGGGCTGCGACCACCTCGCTCACCCTGCCGGCTCGGCAAGTCAACGTTCTTTGGCTTTCTCCACCACTGCCACAGTCTCTGGTGTCGCCCCGGCAGTCGTGCTTATCTGTGTGGTGTGGTGCTGGCCTGGCACGGTCGCGTGCTTCCACAACATGTGGGGCGTGCCGCACAGCGCCACGCTGGGGCATGGCAAGTCACGGCGGACCACACTGTTCTCGACAAGACACTTCGCTAACCGACCAGGGCCTCCATATCGCTGGTCAGGCGTTGTTCTCCGCTCGGTGCGTCACCTCCGGGGATGACGCTGTATCGGTCCCACAGCTGACCGCCATGTCCCCTGGAGCCCGAGCTGCGATGGAGCCCACTCCACATTGAATGCACAGCACGAACGCATCGTTGTGCCCTTTCTCTGCTGCCGCATTGCTCCAATAAGCCTGTCTTCAGCGTCAACTCCCTGCATGGTTTGCGCAAGCTGTCTTCTGCACCGCTCTCTGCCACGTCGTGCGGCTGGTATCAAACGCCAACGGCAACAGCCCAACTCACTTGCTGCTGCCGCAACCATTCAATCGCTCCGTCCCCTACAAGCTGCATACCTGCAGGCGACGGCTCTAGGGGGAGCTCTGTGGCGGTCCGTCGGCCTACCAAGCTGCAGATAAAAGACGACGACGTTAATCGTCGATACGAGCCCGGCGGCACGAGAAAATAAACAGAACGTTTTCACCTAAGCTCGGAGTCGGTCGCACCATCTATTCCGTCCTCAAGATCGAACGCGCTACAGTTGGTACTGTACTTTCGCGAGACGGCAAATGCACAAGGTGTAGTCTTGTAATACTAAAGTGTAAACGATGGGCTGACTACATGAAGGCACTTTGCTTCCCCCTGCTCTCGCGATCGCGTGCGAGACAAAAACAAGCGCTGTATTTGCCTTTAGCGGTGTGTACTACCATAGGTACTATCACGTGGGTTTAAAGGCTGCTTGCACGTGAACATCGCAGGTATACTCGCTGTCTGGCATGCTTTGTATAGGTGAATAATCACAATCAGGGATAACTACTTTTGTCACATCTAATGCAAACGACTGAATTTTCGTGAATTGGTCACAGAAGCTTTTGCCCGATGGAACGGGTCGCTTTGAGAAATTCGTCAAGTATCGAGCTATTGCAAATAGTCCTTTATAGTATTTGTGCAGGTGCAAGCCGTTTCAGTGCATGTAACGATGTGTAAGAATCGGTCTTCTTTTTTTGCACTTTTTTCTAGTGCTGTACGTCAACAGTTCATGTGTGTATAGATGCTTTCCTGAGTCCCATCTGTTCAATAGTGCATGTAGCCAGTTGTGTTTGTGTATTTTCAAGGTTTGAGCATCTCCTGTCTCTCGTTGCTCCACTGCTGACCAAGGAGACTACGAGCGCCGACAACACTATCTCTGCAGAGACATGAAACGGCTTTATGCACGAGTCTCGCAACAGGTCAAACGCAGTGTCTTCGCCAGTATATGCCCACCTCAACGATGCATGCAAGATTCTCGAACGGTATCTTTATTCCAGAATGCCAAGCTTTGTCATAGGTCATAGGCATGCCATCTTTCCCATTAACTGCATATAGCATCCTCAGATGCAATAAAACTGTGTATGGAGCGTATGGTCCTTACAATACACGGAGAGATATATCCACATGCTCCGTCAAATATTCTTTAGCTAACACTTGCGAAGCCGGAGCGGCTAATATTTAGCTAACACTTCCGAAGCCAGCCAGGGTTGTAAGTATGTTCCATGTCAACCCGGAGTGAGGTGCACATACTTTCTGCAGCAACACCAGTGTGGGTTCCGGATCCCACCCCGACAGTTTGAGGAGGTCCACGTTGTGCTAACTATTCTGTCCCCTCCTTTCTTACTAATAGGCGTTTGCTTGGAGTGCATGTTCCAATTGTCAGACATTCAACCTGCTTTCACTGCATGATAACTTTCGTGCATGCACTGTATGCAGCATCTGTTGCTTGTTGCCCAAGATGTTCTCTTTTCACTGTATAACACCAGCTGGCCGGGGCACTGTGCTTCTTGGTTTGGCTCGTTGCTGAAAGCGTTAGGGGTGTTCCTCGCTCACAGCTGTCTTGAGCCACATGGCATGCTTGCTTTTCTAACCACATGTCTTGGTTGTGGGTCTGAGGGTGCTTGCAGGTAAGTTAGGTATGATGTTTGTTCTGCACGTGTGCAAAGACATTGCGAGCTTCCTTGTGAGCGTCATGTCGACAGTTTCAGATTAGTTTTTTTTTCTTTGTGCTCATTCCTTATCTCGCCGAGGCACTGTGCTGTTCGGAGATTCGTGTGCTGCAGCGCGACAGGGATCTTACTTGATCACAGCTGTATCGGGCCTGAGTGTTTGCCTTAAAATGCATGCGCTCATGTTCCCTGACAATGTCTAGGCACTTCAGTTGCAGCCGTTTCTTGGTAGCAGCATGGGTTTAGTCAGCTTGGGTTACTCTTGCCGAGTAACCGAGTAAGAGAACTGAGCACTCTCTCAACTGCTCAGTTCCGTATTGTGTGTCTAATGCTTGCTTTTCTTTGTTTCTTTTTGTGTGTGTTTTGCAGGTACGGGCCTGGGGCTCTCGGCAGAGCCTGACTGCTAGAGAACATGTCTCCTGCTTGGTGGGTAGGAGTTGTTTATCACCATGGAGATCCAGCTTTATCGAGCATCATGGGTGTACACACTGTGGCCAAGAATTTGTTGCCTTGACTAAAAGTTAGCAGTGCGGGAAATGTTCGCCGCACAACAAATGAACCGGAACTCCATTTTGGTAGACTTGATGCTTGCACCCACAAACGAACAGGCATGCAGGTTCTGCTAAAAGTCTTGCCGCGACGTCATTGTGATCCCCGCTTGCAAAAGAAAACTTTGTGCCCCCCTCCCTCTTCCCCCCAAGACCAGCACGGAATAAAGACCTTTCCATACAGTTACTTTCTTGTTTGTTTACTTTCCCTTGACTTTTCGGTGCACGTAATGATGGAAGTGCCAGCATTTCTTGGAGGCTAGGAAGACTGCAGACTGCACACAAACTGGTCCCGAGGCAGCCGACATGCTGCTCTATTCGGTATAAAATAGGTTGACGCGTGATTAAAATGTGTGAAGTGTGTTTCTATGTTTAAATTGTAGGCACATTTTATATTTCAATGGCATATTGGGCTGAAACATTGCGCTTTCAACGTAATAAATGTTAAACTTTGTACCTCTCTAACTTCTGTGTTTTGTGTCTTAACTTAAAGGCTCCTAAAAAGTTTGTAGCATCCCCACATAAAAGATGTTATAATTTCTGTGGTTCCACCACTATGCAGATTGTTCTGCAAAGTGAGTGCACAGTAAAAGTGATGTTAT
Organism: Ixodes ricinus; assembly: GCA_037355805.1. Lineage (NCBI taxonomy): Eukaryota > Metazoa > Arthropoda > Arachnida > Ixodida > Ixodidae > Ixodes > Ixodes ricinus. Next base: position 53,028 of record JAZHYW010017999.1, read on the forward strand.
GTAGATCTTGGCATATTCCAGGTAATTTGGACACTTTTCTTTAATGGTTTCAACTATAAAGTTTCCGAGACACGGGAGACAGCTTCCACGAGTGGGCATCTCGAAAACGGATATGGTTGGCCTTTAAAAAGGCTGTTTGAGAAGGTTTTGCCAGTGCTGTCAGAGTGGTTGACTATGAATGATAAGTAACATTACCATCATAGAGGACGTGCGACACGAGGCTTGCAGAACAATGTGCAGCAATGGGGCTGCCGTGTACTGTCCAGCAGTCTTTGTGTATCACATCCTCTATGCTAATATTGTTACAAACCTTCCCCAGTCACTCTATCGGGCAGGTCCGGCACCGCAAGAATTGCGTCGTTGGCGGGCAGTCGATGGCTTGCTGGCTGCAGGAAGAGAAGAGAGGGTGTGGGATATCACTCAAAAGCAAATGTGTTCCTTTATAAGTAGGATTTCATGTTTTCAGAGTTTAGTAGGTAGCTTTTTAACTGTCCAAGAAATAGATCCATGATTTGTCCTTAGCAGAAATTAGCAAAATAATTCCCCTTTTCTTTAACTGGTCAATATTTTAAAAGGGAAGCGAGATCTTTTCTTGGAAAGTCAAAGCCTGTATTGAGTAGTCTTGCGAAAAAAAATGCCACCCCGTGGTTTTATTTTTTGGCCATGTATAACCTTCACAATCGGAGTTCATTGAAGAAATACGGTCTGACGGATCTTTACCGGCTAGTCATTTTTGGATTTTTTTTCGAATTTGTCTGAAAACACATAATCTTTCTTTAACCAGTAGGCACACTTTGTCATTACTAAATCACTCAATGAATTCATGGTGCTGACTACGGTTTCATTACTGCATCAAATCATTTGTTTAGACAAGCATACAAAAGAAACCACAGGTGGCCTAGCATGGTGTACACCAAGTAAACAATCCAATCTCGAAGACTGCATAAACGTTGTGGCTCCCTGAATTCCGAAATACACTACATATGTGCAATCTTTATTAAGGCAAAAATCTTATATGTCTCATCGTTCAGTCCTTGAGAAAAAAAAACGTCGACGATACGAAAGGTACAAAAAAGTTTACGTACCGCCACGGGCGGAGGGGTACTGCATTGAACTACTGAACGAAAGGTTGCTGGTTCGACGCCAGCCGAGGGACGTGGGCTAAAAGTCTTTTTGGAGGAATATTAATATTTGCAGATGTCACGTAAACGTTTTGGTACCTTTCGTATTGTCGACGTGTTTTTTTTTTTTTTCAAGGACTGAACGATGAGACATATAAGGTTTTCGCCTTAATAAAGATTGTCCATAGTGTATTTCGGATTTCAGGGAGCCACAATGTTTATGCAGTCTTCGAGATTAGATTGTTTACTTGGTGTACACTTGAAGTACCGCCGCATCCGTAAATCATGTGTCTGTCTTTAATGCATCGGCGCTTGGGTTTTCGCCTTCAAGTCGTCTTGGGGATAACAAAAGAGACCCTGTGTTGTTTTTTTTAGCTAAATGCAGTTTGGCACAGCTTACCATGGTTATTGGTGGCGGATGAAGTTCAGGCACAACCACAACTTGTGGCCTCTTGTCCTGCAGTGGCTGTACGAGTGTGCAGTGGCTGCACGAGTGGATCTGTGGTAGCTCCAGGCAGTGTCTGACACCAATCCACTGTGCTCCGAGCTTCTTCCTGACCTGGAGCTTGATGAGCTTGCTCATCTTGCGGACTCCAAGGATACGATGGACGTGATACCCATCTGCCGCGAAGTATTCCCTCTTTGGGGCCTTTTCTCGATTCAGAAAGAAGGGCTGCATGAAACAAACATGAACAATTATCCCATTAGAAATATGCAAAGTTGGTAAGGTGTAAATACCCTTTTCAATCAAGTATGTATAATCCTATCTGAAACAGAACAAACATACAACAGCTAATTCCCTACTAGTATCGTGAACAGCTGGGGTACCCGAAAAACTACGGGCCAGCAATTGGCCACTCGCAAAACATAAAGAGCACTCCCATGTGGGGATGCTGTGAACCTCCCAAAGTTCGAGCTTAAAGGGTATAAAAATTTGCAAAGCTTGCTGAGGTTCGAATTTGCAAAGTTTGTAATTTATTAACTCTGCCTGGGTTCGAAACAAAAAGTTGGTTGCTTTTGAACACTGCCTTCACGGCACCTCTACTACTATGGCGCCGAAAGCTGCAATAGGAAAACTGCCGTATGCATCCTCCGGTGTCACTGTTTTACCACATGCATGTTAGTGCCATAAAGGAGGCGACTAGATGGCTTCTTCGACAAACTGTCTCCACTACGTATCCCATTAGGACTTGCCATAATGATATAGCATTTTTGCTATACCATTAGGTCGGCAGGGCAATAGGAGACATCACTCCTCTCCGGTAGCCTGGAAAGAGGCTACCATTTAGAAGCGAACAATACTGACTGTTGCCACATTTCTTTTACATCGCAAGCTTGGTATGTATGCGTCATTGCATACGAACAGGAAAGCGGACTGCCCACACAAGCCGTACACTGTTTATGTGCTCATAATCGAGGGCGAGTTAAGAACAACTTTAGATGGTTGGGAGTTTCTGCCGGGCGACTAGCGCAGGCGGAGCTCAACTCTTGTTCATTTTTTTCACCGACAGAAACTTGAGGAAATTGAATGACACTCCGATGTGGCTCATGGATGGAACATTTAAGACTTTGTTGCTGCTCTTCAGACAGTTAAAAAATTCACGGTAATCTTTATGGCCATGTGTTCCCATTTGTTTACTGCCTCGTGACTCGACGAACCCAGATGGCGTGCGAGGCGCTCTTCGAAGAAGTACTGAACTTCGCTGCAGATCTTGGACTTGCACTAAATCTGAAAACCATGAGTACAGATTTCGAATTGGCAGCAATCAAACTGTATTCGGTTGTTGCCCCCGTTGTCAGATGTGCACAGTTCCTGTTCCATTTGTGCCAATCAGTATGGAGGAGTGCAGCACCTAGAACTGGTAGTGCTTTACAAAAATTATGTAGATGGCTTCGCCATCAAGGTGACGCAGCTTGCAGCCCTTTCGTTCTTGCCCACCAAAGAAGTATGAGATGCCTATGCGTCCTTGAAACCACTCTTCCCGCAAGAAGCTTCCTACCTGCTGCGATGGTGGGAGGACAACTACCAGTTTGGAAAATCACGCCGCCGTGTTGGTCGTGCCCTGATTAGGAGTAATCTGTGGCACTGTTCCAGATTTTCTTTTTATCGTTCGCAGATATGTTATGTCATAAATCGAGACACAACGGTTCCCCGCGTTTCGGCATTGTGACTTTTTGTCTCTGCATTCCTATATCAGGCGTACCCCAGTTGGGGTACGCCTAACATAGAATAATTTCAGCATTGCGATAATTCGGAATTTGTGGCATTTGAAATGCTTCCTGTAAAAGGAGCTCACACCCTTGCACATACTTGCATCCACTTTCTTGTGTGGAACTCAATCCTTATAAATAGGCCCATCGATGTGCCACAAGACATGACACTTCATAACAAGAATAATATCTATTTAGACTGCAGACACCACAAAAAGACGAGTGGACCCTGCCCAATTCTACTGGATTTCGGATAAAATGCACAACTTACATGCGGGTTGATGAGGACGACGTCAGCCATCTGCCGCACGTCTCTCGCCAGCAGGCAGTTCAGCAGTAGTCTGCGGCCCTTGGCTTCCCGGTCTACCCAGCACCTTGGCAGCAACTTGAACACCAAAATGCTGCAAACTACACACAAGAAGAAACAAAGAAAAGCAAGCATTAGACACACAATACGGAACTGAGCAGTCGAGAGAGTGCTCAGTTCTCTTACTCGGTTACTCGGCAAGAGTAACCCAAGCTGACTAAACCCATGCTGCTACCAAGAAACGGCTGCAACTGAAGTGCCTAGACATTGTCAGGGAACATGAGCGCATGCATTTTAAGGCAAACACTCAGCCCCAATACAGCTGTGATCAATGAAGATCCATATCGCGCCGCAGCACACGAATCTCTGAATAGCAGAGATCTGGAGGGCAGTCTGAAAACCTCAGGTTAGCAGCGGCTGCTCTCAGGACCTGCTCCACTGGTGTGTTTCCACCATCCACGGACCTCTTTCGCTTTACTGGCCGAACACCAGCAGGCCGAGGCACATGTCGGGGTGCAGCAGGGGGCTCGGTCACTTCCTCCACATCCGCAGGGGTTGGCCTTGGTGGATGCGCACTCTCTGCTCCACGCTGTGCAGCCAAGAAAGCAGCCGAGACCTCGAAGGGTGATGTTGAGTCCTGGAAACGCATTTGCCCCTGTCAATATAAGCTAAGCAGTCTAGATCAGGGCTCAGCAACCCTTTGAAGCAGCTGGCCGAGGAGACGCAAAGTGAATGTGGGGTTGGGCCAGACGGGAAACAGGTGTGTGTGTGTGTGAGTGTGCGTGTGCGTGTGCGTGTGTGTGTGTGTGTGTGTGTGTGTGTGTGTGTGTGTGTGTGGGGGGGGGGGGAGTATGCTGACACACGCTTAAAAGTATCTGCAATTATGAAGAAAAGGCTATTTAAGCCTAAATGCTTTAGCACTGCGCTGATTTCTGAAACTTAGCCTACAGAACACTTGAGCCCCTTCTCAATACACATTTTGTTTCAATATTGCTCGCCACGATGCAAGCATGCAAGTTTAATGTACTGATTAAAAGTCACGCAGAGGTGTAGAGCTCTTTATCCGTCATTGTCATTTGCAAAAGCATGTGTGACTATGTGTGCTTCATCCTCGAAAACATTCGTTTACACAGCGAGCATCAGTGTACTCCTTAGATTTGAAAACCCCAACATAGGAAGCCAATGTGAAAATTAACTGAACGAGTCCTCTTACTCATCATCAAAAAACACTGCGAACAAGTCCTCCAACTCATAATCCACTTAAAGATGAGCAAGCCCCACTTGATAAATATCTTGAACTTGCCGGAAGTCTGTCTGATCTTATTTCTGAAAGATACAGATGTTGTTCGAATCCTCCTCCCTCAAATAATGCAATACTCCAAGTTTGAAGAGTTTTTGTTACCGGTGTCTTTGCAACAAGAAAATTAAGTGATTAGACTCTTCACAATCCGTTTCAACATAACTTTGCTAAACAGTTAAATCAATGGCCCGGCCAGCCAATGACTGTCAGAGCGAGGCATGCGACAGCATACTGTCCGAGGTTGCAATCATCTTGCGGAGGGCTGTCACATACCTTGCTCTGTTGCTCTTATTGCCTCACGAGGGATGCAGCTCTTACCATTTTCAAAGTTATGCTGAAATGAAGTATACTGCACTGTGATTGTCGGAATAGTTAAGATAAAGCTCTAAAGCTTTTCCATCTGCGAGATTCCAAGGTTCGAGTTCGAAGTAAGACATCGACCAGTAATATCAGACCGAACCAAAATCGGAAAGCTATGATGGCTTTCCTTCTACAAAAACACGAACTAAAAAGTCTTCTGTTCGGCCCAGCGACTCCACATGCACACTGTGCCAGGGGCTGACCCCTCATTTAGGTGGTTAGCCAGTGCGCTCAGTATTTAAGAGATAAGGGTTATCCAAAAAAACAGCAATTGGGGGAGAGGGGGGGAAGAAGGTGGTGCTGTTGACAGCTGTAACGCCCTGTATAGAGGAACACAAGAAAACAAAAAGAAATAGCTTTTGTAAGCTACAGCCCATGCTCATTAGTCTGAAAGACCGACAAGAAAGTCAAGGCGGGCAAATAATCACCACGGGATCTTGGTCATCAGTTGGCTTGGTTGTACCTGCGGTGCATCCAGGTGACTGGCTGCATGATGGAGTCACTCCTATAATTCACCAGAAGAGTTCAAGTTTCATCGCATATGACAGCACTTGTGAAAGACACCTGGAAACGTGACTATAAGCCCACTAACATAATGATGAGGAGGCATCGCAATACACTGCATGCTATCTTACCTCCAGTTTGAGTGCTGGACTGGCTTTCTGATGTTCCTGTAGCCTCAGACCTGCATAATTGACAAAAAGGACCGTGTAGTTGCATACGAATGAGAAATATGAAAAGTGTACTTTCGTGAAACAGTGGAGGTGCCAGTCAGGAAGCGCAAGCTGCCAAAGTAGATCCACTTTGGCTTGTAGATGTCCGAGGTTCCACAGCCGCTGCGCTCTGTTCCTGCCACCTTGCCCGCCTCCTTGGCGTATTTGTCCCTCAGGTAATTCCACTTTGTCTTTCAGATGTCGTCTGGAGAGAAATATGTTGATTCTAGTGTGGGACAAGCCAGACAGACATGATATACTCATGCAGAAATGTGAAAAAGACGACAAAAATGCCATAGGCAATTGTAATGCTTCGTGGGCAACGAACAGCACACACAAAACGCACGTCCAAAGCACTTGCACAACAAATTTAGTCCCACACTTAAAAATGACTCGCCAGCTCTCAAGCAAACGACTATAGTATGTTCACTGCTAGGCTGACAGGGCGGTAGAAGCTACATGCTCGCAGGAACAATCAACAATAGGGTGCATGCATACAACGTGGTCATACTCTCCGGGTAGTCACGGGCATAGAATGGATCAGGCACTGAGGGGCAGGTGACTGACTGATCTAGAGACAGAGAGTACATAGCTTTCACTGCCCATCAACTTAGCAGTGAATCAAGTACAGACATTTAGTACCGATCTCGCTAACATCTGCTATGTGTACGATGCTACGTATACTTTGTGGGCCAATTGGAACAAATCTATAAAGCAAGAATCGTAAAAATTTGTTTCGGGCGGTATGGTATGGTACTGCAATTTGTCATTTCGTTTCGAGAAGTATTTTAAACATGCTTGGCTCAATCGAAAGTTATAATTAAATAGGATTGCTTGTCTGAAGGACACAAATGGAGTTCAGCCTTTTCCATACAACCGAGCAGTAGCGTCACGAGGGTCAGCGGCACCCGGGGCGGTAGCCCGCCGCAACACCCCCCCCCCCCCCCCCGCCTCTCGCGGCCCGCCGCGACACCCCCCTGAGCCAACACCCTCAGAAACGTATAAGGCCTTAGTCTCCCTTCCCGTGGCGATCACACGATAGGTCGGATTGGTGCAAAAGCGCTGTCCAAGAGAGGTTGTCGCACCGATTTACCGCGCGGGCACTTTTTTTTCTGGCAAGAACGAGCATGCATGTGCTGTAAAAGAAATTTCACTGGACCGAAGAATTATAGGAGCTGAAACATTTATTTACACAATCCAGTTTCGTTTGTTTGCGCTTCATCAGGAGCCAGACGGACGCCGTGATAAGGGCACTGTGATGGTGCGGCCGAGTACTTTCATCGGTATGCGATGCTTCTCCGGATGATGTCCTCATGTCCGAAGTGAAGTTCGCATACCTAGAAAGGAATTTTGCGTCCAATGAACAAACCAACATGGGTATTTGACATAAAGTGCGAATTGTCGAGCCACATTTATACGAATGTATACATTTATTGAATATCCATTTGCAATGAAACAATTACTTCTCTACCAAAAAGAAAGCTTACCCTTGGATTCTCGGTGACGGAGAGGCCTTCCCGCGGCACAGCGCGTATCCATGCCTCCCTCAGTGTGTTGATCCTTTGGGTACTTGAACACGTGCACTTTGGTGTCCACGGTGAAACCCAGTTTTCGCGGCATCGCGGCACACAGCACTTGCACGGCATCTCACCGTCGCTCTTTTCACATTTCTCCAGCTTGCGGAGACACGAAAGAAAAACTCACAGCGTAGAGCAAAACACGAGAAATTCGACAGAACAGATATGCACGTCGAAAAAGACACTCGGAAGCAGGCCGATTCTGCGGGGGACCGGTAGAGAGCTCACTGTTCAGCCGCACCTGCAATGGGGCGACATACCTGGGCAGGTCCGGACCCGTCGAGCCGCCTGTCACAGCCGCCCCATTAGCTGACGTAGTAAGAGTGGAAAGGGGGTAAGAACCGAGGCTTTCTCCCTTTCCAGTTGGTGTTGCCTGAGCGCTGCACCCGGGGCGGTCCGCCCCTCCCCGCCCCCCCCCCCCCCCCCTCTTGTGAGCGCCACTGCAGCCGAGACAACAGTTTCTCGTAGGCTGAACAAAAAGAGGAATAAAGGCGACGCAGTGATTATCTTCCTTCTCATTTTTGGTTGAAACAACCGTCAAAACAACGCAAAAACGTGAAGAAAAAGAAAGCATTTGGGTATTTACAAATTACAAATATTACCGTCTTCGTCTGTCGATTTTTGAATGAATTTTTCCGCAATATTGTTACAAAAACAATTCAACACCATCACATATCAAGTAAACCATGCGCGCAACACAAAATGCGAAAACACGATGTCAGGGGTTGCAAAACGGTACTTACAGCGCACGATGCCCAACAGACGGGCGACCTCCTTCGAGACGTTCTCCCGTTTCGGGTTGTCTTTGTCGTCGCGCCGAAGCTTCCCGTACAACCAAGGGTAGTTCTGGACGAGCTCGAGCAACTGAAAGCACTTGCTTTGGTCATCATAGACGGCAGCTTCTGCGGCCTTCTGCGCAGCTTCTTCATGCCTCTGCGCGTCCGCAGCAGCCTTCTTTTCGGTCACCTTCCTCGCGTCGGAAACAGGGGCAAAGTTCATAGATGCAGCCATACGGGCCATTCTCGCAGGCAACTGCGAAGATAATCTGCTTCGGCTGCGGCGGCTGCGCTGCCTGCGCCGACGCGGCGGCACGACCAGCCAGACGGTGAAGAAACGCGGAGCAGTGCCCTCCACCGATTGGCCGGGAGACATGAGCTACACGCGCAAAAACGGGCAGTCTGAGTTGTGATATTAAGCAATGCAAAACATCACTCTTGCATTGCTTGATGTCGCAACTCAGTCTGCATTTTTTTGGTCTAAACAGATGTTTCGGCATCGTCATTCGCTGAGCTGCCTCCGTTAGTTGCGCTGATCGGTTCTCCGAGTGTTGTGCGTGAAAGTAGACGCACCGACTTTTTTGGAGTGTACTTTAAAAGTGACGTCATTCCGCCCTATCAAATTTTGTTTCGCCGGCAAATTGAAAAGAAAAAAAAAGACGTTTAGGATTGGGACGTTTAGTGCATATCTGTGAAGGCTCGAATGGTCGCGGCTTGCACCGTCTGTATTGGGTGGGTGTTCTGCATTGACCAAGAAGCTGGAACAAGTTGTCCTCCTTATAAGCAGGTAAAGTGTAACTTCGGATCGCTCTTTGTTTTAGTTTTTCTTTGTGTGCATGACTCTTAAAATATTTTCGGTCAGTATGCGTGACAATGATAAAGGTAACCATTTCGCGGTACGCAGGTGGGAACACATGACGTATTTTTGAAGAGTGGCGACCTATTGATAGTTTTCGCGACATTTTTTTTTATTTGGCTACTGCTTTGTTATAAACAGACCTGTTAAAGAATATACCTTATATCTCACCTTCCCGTCAATTTTTAATGTTTTGTTTGCATTAATAAAGGGAGGAGTGTTCACTGATGCGTATGTGTGTTCGTTACATTCTTCAAGACATGCAATCTCATTGATAGAAAAAATATTATATTATTATTTTCGCTAACATTAAATTCAAGCAGCTAAGACAATTTTTCAACAGCGCCGATATTGTTCGACATCTTATATTTTTATTGTAAAGGAGGAATTAGGGAAAACTTAAAATTGTATGATCAAAAAGAAGCTTTTGACTTTGATATGGTTCGAAGTGCCTTTTTATTACTTGAAACATTTGAACTTTCCCAATAACAATTTAATGATTAATAGGTATTTAAGGATATGTACTAAAGAAAGTACGCAATACCCAGTGGACATACGTATATATAGATGGTAAGTGCAACAAAAATGCAACTGTAATAAAGAATAGAACATTGTGAAGTTAACAGGCACGAGGGGGTGAGGGAGATTTGGAAGAGTGTTATGATGCCAGGTTTGACTTTTAGAAATGCAGTTCTGGTGTTCAAACCGAGTGTGCAAGCGGGGCTTCAAGCAAAGCAGTGCGGGCTAGGTGGGCTAGCTCTGAAAGCACTTGGCAAAACACTGAATCGGGGGTACAATGTGATATTGGATGGTTCTTATTCAAAGGTATACCGATGCTACAAACAAGATAGGTTTTGAAGGTAGACTGGGAAAAGGATGAGGAACGATGGGTATGAAAACGTTTAGATATTTACTTGAAGTGTGTCAACTCAAGACGGAAGCGAGCTACAAAACTTAGATCGAAATTTGTGGATGGTCGCTCTACAGTCATGGAAGCGGCATTTGACCTTTTGTAGCAGTTTCTGTAAAAGGCAAAATACTGGATTGGAGCATTCACGGACGATTTTGGAGCAGATGCCAACATCGGTTAGGACATCACTCGAAAATGAAAAAAGTGATTGCATCGCTAAATAGGTTCATCTGTCATAATGATCGAGGGTTTCTCTTTCATACCGAATAATATTACCTATTACCTTTGTAATAAAAGTATATAGGGCGCAAAAAGAACACAGAGCCTCTTTCCTCTCTCAGTTTTACATCTGGTAGTTTATTTAGCCTCGTAAATATAATTTCTGTGAAATTATTGCAAAAACCAGCATATCCGCTAAAGTATGTCTATCAATAAAAATGCGACCCCCCCCCCCACACACACCGCACACATACACTCACGAACAAGTTTCAAGGACCTACCCAGCTCAATACTTTAATATTATATACAGCAAAAGCACCCACCCACAAATATTATGAAAAGCTACACTTGTGCTTTAATAGTGACAGTCGTCTTTTAGCGCGTTGGAACAAGAGTGAAGCCAAAGTTCGTTCTCATTCGATCAAACAGCTACGCGGGAACCACCTTTGGAGTCCCACACATGGTTACCAACTAGCTTTGCGTCTTATTTACGGCCGAAAGTTTCGTTGTAGCCATCTAGCGGAAGCTCGGCACAACCCAAAGTGAGGACTGCCGACGCTCCAGACGCCGCTTCAAAGCTGAATGGGCTTTCGTTCAGCTTGGCCGTCTCACTAGAAACTTTTCATTTTGTCTTTTTCTTTTTTTCTTTACTATAAGATGCTTTTTTATTTGTCGCGGACGATTACAAGTACTGTGTGTGGCATTGTCTTCGATCCCCAGGTGGCTGGAGGTGCCCGCAATCTGGCGGAGGCTTATTGCGGAGAAGGCGCCGTGTAACCGAGCTTTCGGTTGCACGTCAAAAGATCCCCAGGTGGTCCAAATTAATCCTCAGTCCTCCGCTGGGGCGTGCCAGATGCCCGTCGTTGGTTTGGCACGTGAAAACTCCCATTGCAAATTTGACTTTTTCATCCCAAGCTTCAAAGCAGCTAACCAAAGTGTTATTTTTATTTATTTTTTACCTGTCCTCGGCTAAGCACGGTGAAGACGCTCACTTTTAGCTTACTAATGTTTTAGATTGAGATATTATATTCAAACTTGAATTGACCGTTTAAAAATAATTCCTTGTCTCACTTTATTGGAGAACGATCAATGGTACCATTGCTGTCCTTATTTCCTCCCTTGAGATAAACTTACAAGTTTTCTATTCCGAATGTTTCATATATAAAAAATCGAGGGAAGTCCTGCACCCATTTTCCTTTATACACGGCCTGGGTTTTACCGAGCTTAAAAAAATCGCTAGAATCACGTTTATTATTTTGGTAATTACAGTGAAGAAGTGAATGCTCCCAGCATATAAAGTGTGGATGACTATGAGTCCTTACAGAGTTAATGCTAAATGAAATGTTGCATTCTGAAGAGGCATACAATTTAAATGTCGAACTGGAACTTTTAAAAAAAAACATGCAAATTAAAAATTACACAATTAAAATTTAAAAAAGAAAAAAACCAAGGCATGCTTCTAAAGGAAATCGTTTTGTCAAATTATCTTAATCGAGGAGTCATATTAATAAGATCGTGCATTTAAACTGGCAAATCACTTGATTGAAACCTAACGCTACAATGACAGCCATTCGAGACATTGTACAGGCGTATAGATGTTATGTGATGACCGTAATGATAATATAACTAAAAAGAAGAGATGTGGGTTGTTTTGTTTTTTTTTGTATCTGACCTGCGAGGGAAAAAAAACACTTTTGTGGTCCAGATATAATTACTGTCAATAAAACACAACACACCCTAGGATCACAGCCAGTATTTTAGGACGCTACATGACATTTTGCTCTTGCAATAAGCCGTCTAGAATAATTACACTCGTAGTACTGAGCATAAACAATCAGCAAAACATGTTTTATTTAAAAAAAAATGGAAGCGGCGTCTACATGTAGGCGAAATAGTAAAACATTCAGCATAAGTTAATTTTTCCCCCTCGATCAGAACACTTTGTTGCGGCTACTGCACCGCAAGAAAGCGCAAGACTCGCTCGAACATGGGATCTTTGGGACCCGATTTGTTGAGCATACACAGGGGCGTCCTTTTGTTTCGGACAACATAAAGAGGACTGGTCGTTCTTTCAACTTTGCAGCGCGACAGGTGACACGGATGACACGGAGAAAGGAATTCAGATGCGGCGCAAAAAGAACGGCGAAAAAACGGATTATCGTTGGCGCCGAGTCCCGCCAGTGGAATTCGCACGGAGACATAGATACAAAATACACGATTCGTCGTGAAAGCACCTGATAAGTGGTTCGAACAGGCCACCGCGCTCTCCCATTCCTCTTTTCCCTCCCAAGTTGTCTTTCTCTTGGATATGGATGGATACTTACACCTCTTTCGGTCGCGTGAGTTGTGCCACCGGTGAAAGAACAATAAAGAACCACCGCGCCGCGTCAGAAAGCAAGCGATCACGCCCGCCGTGTAATCAAACCGGACATCCTCACATTCCGGGTATCACGTGACATTCACGCGTTGCTCAGTGGCGCCCTAAGGACCAATTCACGTACTTACCGGTGGAAAGATATTGGCGTTCCTTTCGAAGCTTGCTTTTTGCATAGCTCGCAGGCGTACGGCGTCGCGTCAACGCAAAGCTAAACAAGAGAAGCAGCTTCGCGCTAGGGTTTTGATAAGCGCGCCCCGGGAAAACGAAACCGCGTAACCACCAGATTCCCGAGATTTCGACAGAAGGGAACTTAATGCAGTGGAATGAGTAGATTGCTTTTTATAAGTGTTAGAATAGCTTAGAATTAAGTTTACAACGTTAAATTACCACTGTTTATATTGCTGAGAGTTTTCCGTCTTCGCGATTACCATTGCGACTGTCGTCCTTCAGCTGACAACATTGGTTTCTTTCTCCCGTCTTCTGTCGCCGTCTTTCGCCATCTTTCACTCGGCGGAGGCGTCGGGGCACAGAATCTGCTACTCCTCCTCACCCACTTTTACCCCCGCCGGCAACCGGACGAGGAAGCCTGCAAAGAATGGACACGGAGCAGACTCGTACGTAATTCAAATGCTCTACTCCAAGTATTGTAATATGTTTTTTAGCTCGTAATTTTTATGTGTTTATTTCTGTGCTTTGTGGTTCAACTTATATACTTTTCAAAGTAACTGTTACAAATTGCTTCAGAGAGGAAGAGGTAACATTTCAACAAGTAAGTTCACTTTGTTCTAATCTTCCTGCTTGAAACCTTTTACGACTTTCCCCACGTCCTAACACCGGATGGCATCGAAACCCTGCAGTTTGTTTAGGTATTTAAATTTTGCAAACGCTGCTTTCTCGGAAGCCACCACCGCCTAATTATTTCGCATTTTCATCCACGAACAAATGCGATATGTCCCCATGCGAGTGTCGCGCAATCGTAGCAAGTCGGACGTGAAGCTCGTTTTCTAATCTTATCGCCTGGGTCGCGGTAGGTCGACGTTGTCACTACCACGATATCTCCAGTCGTCTTTGAAAAAACGCCGCTTGATTTTTTCGAAGAACGAGCGGCGCAATCGTACACACAGACGGATTTGTCCCGATCACGATGTCTCTACTCGTCGTCGAAAATGCACCGGTCGCTTTTTCCCTGGCACGATCGAGCACGAGTGGCCCAATCCTTCGCACCCTCCTTCAACTGCGTCCGACAGGCGTAGCGTATGGTTTCCCTTTGGCCAGCTCGAACACTTTCGACGGCGACGCCGCACAGTTGATGGAGTGATGCTGTTCTCACGCACGCTCTCCCGTGCTCGAAAAACACGAAACAATCCCTAGCAAAAATTTCAGTAGAAAATCCTATCTGTATAAGATTATGGTCCAGTAAACCTGTAGACCTTTATCAAAAGGGCGCCGCCATCTTGAAATATCGTCACTTCCAGTATGGGCGAAAACATTGCTTTGCCGTCGCCGCGCCAATAGAATGCATTTAGGAGATAACCGTAACCGTCACCCATTCTCGTTTTGTCTCCCCTTTATGTTTTTTTACTAGTTGCAGGTTGAAACGTTTGAATATTTTTTCGTCGCTTATACCGGATATACCTACTTGGCGGTCGGGGGCGAGAGTAAGCGGAAAAGGTCTATAGACCAATAGAATCCTTTCGTAACCGATAGGTGGGACCTAGTGGTTCATTAGAATCCTATATGTATATTGGTCCAATTGAGGCCTCTTGGTGTATTGGTCATATAGAGGTCTATCGGTGTATTGGTTCGATTGAGGTCTATTGTTGTATTGGTCATATAGAGGCCTATTGGTGTATTGGTCCATTGGAATGTCCCAATACACCAATAGGCCTCTATTGGAACAGGTCTCCGACTCGTGTGCTGGTTATGTCTTCATTTATGGTTCCTCGATATCCGTTCGATGACGTCACAGTTGTGGCGTGCCGTACCCTGCCACGATCTTGGTCGTGGCGCAGCAGTGGAGCTGGAAGAAGGAGACCCCTTTTCTGGTATAGGTCGCTATCAGTTTGACAGCTCAGTAAAGCATTAGTGGCCAGGAGTTGGGACGCTGTGACGAAAGCGACGCTTGCATTTCGTCTTCTTTTATTGAAACACATAGGACAAACCACCAGATTTGCGACCTCCGACAGCATGACATGCCAGCTCCTGCGACATACTTTGTAACACTTTGGGACCACTTTCGATGAACAAGCTGTATAGAAGGCCAAGACACACCAGTCAAAGACGCATTCCAGGCACCGTACCATACACTATTCATTAGGACTACTGGGCACTAAAAAATGTTGGTCTCCGAAAGATCACGAACAGTGCAAGGGGCATATCCAGCGAATGGGTTTCGCAAACCTAACAAGCATGGGATGCGTAATTTAGAAGGCAGCTAAGCTGCAAATATTTAGTTTAGCTTCAATGCTTCGAAGGAAGTTGGGGTTCTGCTTACAGGTCATCAGTTTAAGATAACAAGTGTGTTAATACTTTAAGGATATAAAATGTTAAAAAATATGTTCAGGTATATCCAGTCAAAATGCCCCCAGTGCACAACTGTAAAAATATGTTTTATACCTTTCACAACAGGACAATAAACATTATGTGCTCTGAACATTTTATTTAAATTCGAAAGTGGTTAGCAAATGCAGGGTTGAAAATGGCTGAAAATATTTGCAACAAACCAGCAAATTAATAAACATCTATAACACTGGAAAAGAAAACAATAAGAATAAAATAGCTCTGGATACTTGGGATAATATACTTTGATTGTTTCAAAGTCTAAAAAGAACACCTGTACACTTGCTGCATGAAATTGACTTCAACTTGAAACTGCTAAATGAATGTATTACTTTTTAATAGAGATTGAACATTGCACTAATTTTCTTGGCATAAAACTCGATAAGAACACATGAAAGTAGTATTTAAAGAGCCCCTGAAAAGAAAAAGAATGTTTTTTAACAGTCTGTTGGAAACACGCGTGTCAAAAAATTAATTTACGCGAAAAAAATTGTATAGAGCAATATTGGTGGCGCGAGACGCGATTTAGTCGGCAGTCACCTCCTTTCCACTTGTTTGCTCTCTCGGCATTTCGAGCGCGTGGAGGAGAGGTGGATCGGCTTCGCCTTCACGACCGAGATGGTCATTCCGGAATGACCAGTGACGTCATGGACCTCGCGCGCAGAATTTCAAATAAATCTCTCGCCGTCAATATTGCTCTAAAAAGTTTTTCGCGTAAAATTTATTTTTTGACACGTGTGTCCCAACCAGACTGTTTAAATAATTTTTTTTTTCTTTTTCAGGGGCCCTTTAAGCTATTGAGCAACGTTTTGGCAAAAATATTCTGTTGAATGGAAGGTTTCAAACCTACAAGAATATTTACAAGTCACAAAGCCGAAGCCAGGCAAAAACGCAATCTCAGTGCTTGCAAGAGACCCTTGCACATATTTACTCCCATCTTTGTGCTTCTTTTATTAGAGGCTGAGGAAGATGAAGCACATACAAAAACATGACGAATTAAAGCACTCTGGCGATGTCAAGAATAAACGAAAAGCAAAAAAAAAAAAAGAAGATGAAGACAGAACAAGACATCTCTCCAAGTGGCTGCATATGCCTTTATGAACGACCTGCAACAAAGGCAACAGTTGCAGTAGTGACTAAATCGAGAAAACAGCGCAACAAACACGGAAACCAGTAAAAGTGGACAGGACAAGCGCTCGTATTGTCCACTTCTACTCGTCTCTGTGTTTGTTGCGCTGTTTTCTCGATTTAGTCATGAACCAACTCGCCTGCATCGCCACCTTAATGCAGTAGTGGCCTGAGTGAAGAAAGATGACAGGGCCATAAGCAAGGGAAAGGAGGAGGGGGGAAGGCGAAAAGAAAGCGACCAAGAAGACGGGAAAAACTGAGCGTAGAGCCTTAACTCTAGATCTCCCAGGTAGGTTGTAGCTGTGGACGGAGATATGCTCTTCAGGGTCAGGATTGCTGACAAGGGAGGGTCTAATATTCCCCAGAGAATGACTCATGAGAAAAGGTATGGAGACAACTGAAGCTTTCACCAGGTCATTTTCCAAGGAACTTTGAATCCTCGTCTCTGCTTGTCCCACACCGAAGTTGCATATCTATGTCTATAGCTACAACCCACCTAAGTGGTCTAAAGTTAACTTTTTATGCTCAGTTTCCTGTCTTATAGGTTACTTTCTTTTTCATTTTTTTCTACTTCAGTTTTCCTCAGCCACCTCCTTTTCTTCTCCCTCTCTACTCAATAAATGTTCACACTGCCAGAGTGAAATGTGTCTTGTCCTGTCTTCCTCCTTTTTGCTGGTTTTCGTTTATACTTTATAGATACAAACAACACACGCATTGTACTGTGATAATTACAGCATAGCACCTTTGCTGGTTTAATATTTTGATTTGTAGATTTAAAAAAACTGTAAATGTATGCTTGAAGACATTAAAGTAAAAGCCTATCAGGCCTAGTTTGCATCCCGAGCGAAGTGGTCACGGGCAATGTCAGTCAGTTTCTGTGATAGGTAGCGTCCAATCTGTTGCCGACGAGGAAGTAGTTCCTTCTTTGGAAGCTTTTTTTCCCTCAGGTGTGCGCTGTTGTTCCAGGTAGTAGTTGAAAGCCCTAGAAAAATTATAAGCCGTCCTATAATGCGATAAATTAAATTCCACATACATTTCTGTCACAATACCCTATCGATTGTCACAGAACTAGGTTCTTCAAGCCAGGTGTGCTTTGTTTTGCATTTAAGAAGGTTGGGAAAACCTTTAGAAAGCCTTTAAGTTTCAGTATGTTCATGAAATAAAATAGGGACTTGTGCAAAGGAAAAAAAAAGAAAAAGAAAAACAAGTATTTGTTTTTATCAATAAAACATAATGGAACTATAAAAATTAGTTGTTTTTTTTTTAATAAGCCTAATGCAGAAACCGAAACTAAGCCAATTTCGGCTGAAATTCCGAGTATCGTTTGCGAAAAGTATTACTCTGAAATCGGTCATAGCTAGTATGCGATAAAAAACCAATGTAAAGGCGGCCGCGGTACATGGCTCAAAGGTAGTCCAATGCGGACAGATTTCTGTTTATGTCAGTTTCGCCTCACATAAATTAGGCTCATTTAATAAAAATTGAAAAACTTGAAAGCTAGATAATAAGGCTTTAGTTGGTATAAGTATATGATGGATTTCCTAAGCTCAGGAAAATGAAAAGGACAAACAGCTCAAAAGTCTCAAACACAGTTCGCAGCGGTATATGTTGTCCAACCCATTAGTTACTTCCCCGCCATTTTGAGTCTACATGAAATTAACTGCCTTCAATTATTTATGGTACTCAAAAATTATCCTACCAGATTACAGATATCCTAAACAAACATTATTGCGCGTATGAGATGGACCAGGAAATCACTTCCATGTTTCATTTTAAAAAATACCTAAGCAATGTTTTAATGGTGCTAGTGTACATACCTAGTGAGCTGTGTTATTAATCAGTGTGATTTTTTAAATCTTATTTGTAAGCTCAAGAGTCTTTGGCTG
Source organism: Ixodes ricinus (assembly GCA_037355805.1). NCBI lineage: Eukaryota > Metazoa > Arthropoda > Arachnida > Ixodida > Ixodidae > Ixodes > Ixodes ricinus. Next base: position 71,328 of record JAZHYW010017999.1, read on the forward strand.
GGTGAAATAATTTCTCTCTTGACTTGTACTGTGAGCTGACTTTCTATTTTACTTTTCTCTCTCGAGTTGTGCCATGCTGTTGAGTGTTGTTACGGGGATCGGGACCCAGTCAGGTGATTGTATTCGCCTTTTGTCCCAACTCCCTTGACAATTGTGTCAAAAAATAAAACAAACAAACATATCGTCGGAGAAATTTAAATGTATGCTGTTAACGGCTTTACACCTGTGGCATTCATTGCAAGATTTTAATTATTTCTGGTTCAAAAAGACATCGTTTTGTAAGCCTGATCAATCCTAAAAAAGGGGAGGGAACCGAGGCTCAACTGTAACCGTTTTGACTGCAAAAAAAAAATCCATTCACTTTGCGCGCATTTAATCTCCAAAAGGACGCAATTTCTCAGGTTCAGTGTATGATATGTGTTGCAAATGACTTTCAGCACGAGTACACTTTAACTACTGAACAACGACTATGAAATGTGGGGAGACAGCAGCTTGCACAGTTCATTTGTCATCATTTGAATGAACACGCGCCTTTAATAGCTGAGAGCACAGAGCATTGTTCTCTCAGCTGTCTGAATTCAAAGGCATTTATGGTAGTTAGCTGCATTCTGCACAGTAAAAGCATTCAAAATATACAAACACTACAAGCAACAAATAAAAAAGGGTGTTAAGAGCGATTTTAAGGACAAGGACTTATATTGAAGGCTTGCACACTGAATAAGGAACTAGTAACCATCACGAATTTCCAATTTGGTACAATAGAAAGATGTTTCCATTTTACACAATTTCGTAAGGCAGTTTCGGCGCACAACAAACTTTTCCTCCACCGCTGAGCGTGCGGCAAGGTTTGACAAAGTTGGAGACTGTTCCAAACATAAAAGCAGGTAAAGGTAAGCAAGCACAGTTTGGCGACAGGCTAGTTTAGCAAATATTCAGAACTTGCTCAGCGAGTTCGTGGAACAAAGAAAAATATTACCCTCACCTTAGTTGCCACCGGAAAGAGTTGCTTGTTCGCCCCAGCGTGTCGTGGTATTCCAGGCTTTTCTTGAACACTTCGATAGTATAAAGAATTTTCGAACGTTGGTAAACTTGAAGAAATTGACACTATTTTACGTTCCTAGGCATTTCTTACCCGCTGTACATGCCGAGCACACGTATAAAACTTCAAGCACCTATTGATGCCATAGCGATGGGGCTTTCTGTTGCGACGTCAAAACGAAACTAACTAAAATAAAGCAGATAAAAGCCTTAGCATAATAATGGCGATATAGTGTGTTATTATTAAAAAAGGGAAAAAATACTGAACTAGATAAAGAAAACGAAAAAGAGTGAAGTTTTGAGGTTGCATCAGGTGTTGTCAATGGCGAATTAAGAAAAGGGGGGGGGGGGGTTCCGGATGTCCTGAACCCCCCGTTGAATTTCGCATGTGTTCGCATGTGTAGAAATTTAGGGCCGGGAAACGGGGGAGTAAGGAGAGGAAGGGAGGTTTAACCCCCCCCCCCTCTCTTTTGAAAATACCTGCGTCTGCCCCTGGGTGTTCTGAGCTTGGAGAGCCGATTTTTTTTTACGTTATTTTAACCTTGAAATTATTCCCTCATTTGGTAATGAAGTTTATTTTTAATTAATAAAAGACAGCTTACGATCTTTTATCACTAAATTATTCTAGAGCTTCAATCTTGAAATTCAATTCAGTGTTTTTATTATTTTTTTTTAATTCATTCAGATAAGTATGCATTGCAGTGTTTATTAAATTTTTCTCGATAGGAACTGGCCCCGATTTCGAAGGATACTCGACTCCGCAAACCTTAGCTAGAGCTATAAAAATTCTAGAGAACCCCAATCAAAGTTGGTGATGAGTGTGCTGCATTAAAACTATTCCCTTGAAAATATTCGAATTGAAGTCAAAACACAATATTTCTAGATATAATACATTGGCCAACCATAAAGAATATTTTCACACATGCTGGAAGTTTTCACCTTATCTTCTAGTGATCCAATAGAAGTATCTATGGGACCAAAACCCATTTTATTGGACAAGCAGAAATCTTAAGAGAACCAATTGACATTTCTATTGGACAAATAGAAATCTCAATTGGTCCGATTAATTTTTCTATGTGTCCATTAAAAATCACTATTGGTCTAGGAGAAATATTTAATGGTCATATAGAAATCTTAATTGGTCACATGGGAATCTTTATTGAAATTTTTGCTAGGGGAATTACATGCCTCGGTTGATTTGCGGGCGTCTTGTCTCACGTGTACACAAGTTCCCACCGGACCGTCACGTAGGGCCGCGTAACTTTCGCCACGGAGGCCAAATAAAACGAGATGCGGTGCTTTTTTTTCTTTTCTTTTTTTTTTGGGGGGGAGCCGTATGGTCCAGAAACATACACCGATCTATCTTACGTCCGGTTTTCGACATACCTTTTCTGATTTTCCACCGAGAAAAACTTAAAAGCATTCACAAGGAGCTGGTCAATCCGAAGTTACCTCGGCCGCAGGAAGTTGTTTATGTTTACCTTGGAATATCATGTATACGAAATTTCTCCGTAACGCTATAAAGAGCTTCGTATGCGACCACGCGCGGCGCCAATCTGGCCAGAACAGCTGGGAGTCTGGGAACCAGAGTGCGATGTCGGAATCATTTCAACTCCGGATTGGCAGCGCAGCAGGTGGGCATAAGCGAGATTGATCTGTTGATTACATATACAGTGCCTAGGACGCTTACATTGGCGAGGAACGCTTTTAGTACGGTGACGGGCCATTGCGATCTTGGCACGGCTGGTTCAGAATGATCCCTTCAAAGCTTCAAAAGGACCAAAATGTCGATTGCTACGGCAACAAATACCGTTTAGCCAATCGCGTTGTGAGGTTTTGATCGTTTATATGTTAGTACGTGCTTGCATCCTGCTAGTGGGCGGGGAAGGCAATGGTGCTAATTTCCCAGCATCCAAGGAATGAGTGTCCCCAGTCAGGACTTTCCACAAAACTATTATCAATTTACCTATTATATAGTGAATGACAGGTTAAGAACATAGTTTAGGCATGAGTGCTGCTGAAGGCATGGGCGTGAGTGCTGCAAGACTAGCACCCTAATGGGGTTACGCAACCCCCTTAGAAGGCTGGCGAACATCCTAAATATAGGGTGCAGACGATCTTAGCAACATCCAAGGGATGTTTTTTTGTTTGTTTTTTTAGAAGAATCAAGTTTACAAGCAACATATGCACCACATGCATGTTACATGCACAGAAAAAGCAAATGCAGACGTAGGGACTCACGCACGAGAGAGCAATCATGACCCTGATGACCGCTCCACCGCCTCATGTACTCAACAATTCAAAAATATTCAATCGCAGCTGACTACCTCCACGATTACGAAGTTTACACGTATATTGCCTCGTTCTAGTCAACAATTTTTGTAATGCATAATATATCTACTTTCAAGGAATGTAACTCCAAGTTAAGACCATTCGTAAAGACAATACTTTTTTTAGGTTGTACCTAAAACAAAATATAAAGGTTGCCTCGACTTGATCATAGCACTCTTTTTTCGCATTAGTTTTATAGCCTTTAAAAATAAAGTGTGTTCCATCAGTGCAACAGCACATTATTTTACAATAGAAAAGTGTGTATTATATCAAAATTAGGGTGCTGAAAGGATAATGTCATGGGTGTATCAGTCTTTGAAGCAACATAATTGTTTTAGTGTGTGGTTTTGGGAAGTGTCTTATATGCACAAGTTCTCATGCAGACAAAGCATTTCACTGTGCTATAGGCTCATGCGCCCGTGTTTTTATGTGCACTGCAGACATTTGGGAGCTAAATATTTTTTTAATGGTCGGTTGGAGAGGATGGTAACGAGGCCTTTCAGTTGCCCATAAAGCGCACCATAATGGGTATACTGGAAGCAGCACCACCTTGCATTCCAGGACTGGAATAAAATTAAATGCTCTGAAAAATGGGCAGATTGAACATTCTGTCCCACTCTGTAGAGGTATTGTTGAGCTGCAAATGGGAACACAAGCCGTTATCATTTTTGTATGTGTTTTTTTTTTCCTGTTCTATTTTTTTAAAGTTCCTAATTTCCGAAAAATTAACCTGGTCTTTCCAGCTGCGGTGCAGCTTCCAGCATCATAAATGGTACCATGGTAATACCCCTGCAGGGGCACCTGTGAAAGCAGGTGTTTGGAGAGTGGCGTCTCCACGGACCGCCCAGCCCCGGAGGAGGCGCCTGCACCTTAGGTGCTAGGTGCTTGGTGAGTAGCGTCACCACGGACCCTCAGCCACGTGGGCCACCATAACCGCACGCAGGGGGCACCTTCTTTAGTAGGTGCTTGGTGAGTGGCGTCACTACGAACCCCGAGCCATGTTGGTTCGCCCACCCACGTCTGGCTGTGCGTGGCTTAACCCGTGTCCGGGGAAAAGGGGATCCTGGTGGTTGAGCTGAGCCCGGGGTACGTTTGGACCCTTCGGGGCCCCCGGGCAAGGCAATATACCGCTTTGACCCCTGCTTCTCGTAGACGGGTGTCCTGGCTTGGCCCGACCTGGATGATTCAGTCAGTCGCCCCTTCTACCCTCTTCTTCCTTCTTTCACTTTTCCTTCCACCTCTTTCTCTTTTCCTCTACACTCTCCTTCCCTTTTCACCTTCTTAGGCGGCAAGGGCCACCCTTGAGTGGAAACAGGTCCTGTCCCTGCAACCACACTAGGGTATAGCGCCCGGGCAGCACTGGTAAAGTAATTCTGTCAGCCAAGCCTTTCTTGCTATGGCACATTACCTACCCCTTGTTCGGCTCCGTGGTGGGCGGTGCACTCGGGCACTGAATTTTTTCCCATCTGTATGGGTTCGCAAGATAAAAAAACCTTCTGATCGGGCCCCGAAAAGGGTCTGCACCAAAGTACCGTTCCAATTTGAAATGTCTCTTGTTTCCGAGAAGTTTCCAATATTCCTAGTCCTACATTCTGAAAATAAAAAACCACTGGGCAAACTGTCCCCTTCCTTGTAGCCAAGGTACTAGAAGGGGTTGTAGATAAAAACTTTCATGCAAAGAAAATGGCGTCCGGAGACCTCTTTGTGGAGATCAGTACAAAGCAGCAGAGTGATGCCCTCTTGGGTCTCAACTCTGTGTCAGATTATAAAGTCACTGTTACCACGCATTGCGAACTGAACACTGTCCAAGGATTTATTTCCGAGGGAGACCTGCTAGACCCATCTGACGCAGAGCTGGTGGAGGGCCTCTATAGCCAAGGAGTTGTCGCTGCACGACGGATCACTATTTGTCGTGATGACACAGAACGAAAAACGAAGCACATCATTCTAACCTTTGACAGCACCACTCTCCCTGCGATTGTAAAGGCAGGCTACCTCTAGTGCAGAGTCCGACCCTACGTGCCGAACCCCCACGATGCTTCAAGTGCCAGCGGTTCGGCCATGGGTCGCGTAGCTGTCGGGGGCCGACACATGTGCTAAGGGCTCAAGAAAAGAACATGTTGCCGACATCTGTGTCAATGAGCCAAAATGTGCAAACTGCGAAGGTAGCCACCCTTCTTACTCGCGTTCTTGCCCTCTCTGAAACAAGAAAAAAAAATACTGGCGCTTAAAGCCAAAGAAAACTTATCATACGTTGAAGCAAAGAAACGATTTTAATTCTTATGGAAGGGTGGATATGCCGAGGTCGTGCGTGGAAACCTGCACGGCCAGTGACGGCATCGATGGGAACCCAGACGTCTCCGGATGATCTGCGGGTCTCGTCGAAGTCCCCTCCTAAACCTACAGGAACGGTGCCATTGGCACCGGGTCTCAAGCCCAGGGTGGATGCTGGCTCACCAGTATCCACTTCAGAGCAGGGGAAGGCTCCCCTGCTTCTTTCCCTCAGGGTCGGGGCCGGCCACCCCGCACCTCTGGTCCGAATAGGCCTGGCGAGCCGTCAAGGCAGTCGACACCCCAGGGGTGGCCGTCGGCGACGCGCGAGGAGCTCATGGACGAGAGTGTGCCCAGATCCGACGAGGAGGTTCCCCCCCCCCCCCCCCCCAAGATCGGAGCCCTCTTTCTCTGTCCCGAGTGACTCCACTGGGAGGCAGGCAGATACGTCAAAAAAGAAAAACACTCCACGTGTACAAACTGATTTTAAACCATAATGGCGTCGTCCTATATTTCGTTCTGTCTTTAAATTTATTTTTATCTTTTAACTTTATATTGCTATGACTAAACACATGGGTGACATGCAACGGAACTGTTGCGGCCTTCTTCATAATATTGATGACGCAAACATGTTTCTTGATGAGACCCATTTCGTGGCACCCTGTTTACAGGAAACTCACCTTAATGACAATCATACACAGATCTTACGTCGTCACCAAGTTTTTAGGAAGGATCGCCTTTCCCCCGTTCCTTCTGGTGGTGTTGCAGTAGAGTGCGAAGTGGAGTGGTGTGTGCTCAGGTACCTCTTCAAACACCACTTGTGGCAGTGGCAGATCGTGTCCTCTTTAATCGCCTCATCACCCTTGTATCGCTCTACCTTCCACCTAACAGTCATCTGCATCTCCATGAACTCCAAAGTTTTAATCTTAGGTGATTTTAATGCCCACCGTCCTTTGTGGGGAAGCTCTCGTCAAGATTCCCGCGGTGGATTTATTGAACGGCTTCTATCATTATCCGGACTCTGCCTTTTGAATAAGAGAGAACCAACCTTTTTAGCTCTGCTCATAACACATTCACATCAATAGATCCTTCCATGTCATCACCATCTTTACTTCCATGTTTTTCGTGGAAAGATTTAAATAATCCTTTTGGAAGCGATCACTTCCCCATAATTTTAGAAACCGCAATTCCTCTTCCTTCACTTTCGGCCCGCCTTCCAAGATGGAGGTTTGAGAAGGCCGACTGTGGTCTGTTTGGTTCAGGAGCTGTGTTTGACCCGTTTCTATTTAGTATGTCTGCAGAGGAGGTGACAATTTATGTCACTGAACGTTTAATCAATGCCGCTGCATCGTCTATCCCACAAACCTCTGGTAATCTCCCCAGGAAATGCGAACCCTGGTGGAACGATGGGTGTACACCCACTCAAAAGAAACAAAATAGGGCTTGGAGAATTTTCCGCCGATATCCGACGCCTCTTAACCTGACAGAATTTTTAAAAACAGCAGAGCCAAGGCTCGATAGACGAGGAAACAAGTCAAAAAGACATCGTGGGTTAAATATATTTCATCTTTAAATAGCTTTGTTCTGTCGAAAAAGTGTGGGACCGCCTGCGGAAGGTCCGAGGAGATTACCAATCTTTTCGAGCTCCTCTTTTAGAGCGCAGCTGTTAGGCGCCCGTTTCCGGCTTCAGCGGCGTCGCCGTCGGCGTCGGCCTAACCGCGCGGTGCATTATGGGTAAATTTCCCTGCCAAATTTAGCGGAAAACGTTTCCCCGCTAAATTGAGCTGGAATATTTTCCCCGCTAAGTTTAGCGGAAGAAATTTCCCGCTAAATTTGGCGGAAAAAATGTCCCCGCTAAATTTAGCGAAAAAATTCCCCTAAATGGGAGGCGAGCAGGAGAGGAGGAGGGGCATAGCTTCCTCTTGGTACCTTCCCCTCTCCTCAAGAGCTGCGCTCTCATTCGGCGTTACAGGGGATTGTAAAAGTCTTCCATTTTTTTCCTCCTCCTCTGCATCGCTCAAGGATCAAGCGAATCTCCTTGGCGAACATTTTCAGCTTATCAGTAGCTACTCTAATTTCAGCGCAAAGTTCAAGAAATTCCAGTCAGCGGCTGAAAAGCGGTCAGTCTCCATGTTAGGGTCGGCCACTTTTTCATACAACAAACCATTCACTATGTGTGAACTCGAAGTGGCACTTGCTACAAAAAAGCAGGCTGCACCAGGCCCAGACAAAATTCATTATGAAATGCTTAGACACCTGTCCCCTGAATCACTTTGCATTTGATGACGCTTTTAATCACTTATGGAAACAAGCTGCATTCCCTCATTGCTGGAAATGTTCTCATTTTATACCTCTCTTGAAACATGGCAAAGATCCCTCCATCCCCACAAGCTACCGCCCCATCACACTGACTAGTTACCTGGGCAAGACATATGAAAGGCTCATCAATCGACGTCTTCTTTATTTTTTGGAGGCTGAGAACTTTTTGATATTAACCAGTGTGGATTTCGAGAGGAACGTTCAACCACAGATCACTTGGTTCATTTAGAAACCCCTATTCGTGAGGCATTTGTGCACCGACAACACTGTGTTTCGGTATTTTTTGATGTGCAAAAAGCATAAGATAACGCATGGTGGTATGAAATCCTTCGAGATCTGTACAACTGCGGTGTGCCTGGCCGACTGCGTTAATGCATACAAAACTCTCTAGCTGAACGAACCTTTCAGGTCCGCTTAGGTGGCACACTGTCAGATGTCTTTTGCCAAGAAAAGGCAATCCCTCATGGAGGAGTCTTAAGTGTTACCCTGTTTGCTGTTGAAATAAACGATCTTGCAAGGGTGTTACCACCATCGGTATCTTATTCTCTTTATGTAGACGACGTGCAGATCTCTTCATGTAACCTCTCCAGTTGTGAACGGCAACTACAACTCACTATAAACAGGATGAGCAAATAGGCGGATGAAAACGGTTTCAAGTTTTCTCCCAAATAAACTGTTTGTGTATCTTTTTCATTGCACCGGGGATCGTCTTTGGACCCCACTTTGCATCTCAATAAAATAGATATATCTGTTCAACAGGAACACAAATTTCTCGGTGTAATCTTTGACAGGAAGCTCATTTTTGTGCCACATTTGAGGGAGTTGAAACGCAAATAAGTTCTTCTGTGTCCCACATTTCATGGAGATCGGACAGGCGATGCCTCTTACGATTTTACAACTCCCTAGTTCGGTCTCGCCTTAACTACGCTGCAGTTATGTATGATTCGGCATGATCCTCTACTTTGGAGATACTAGATCCAGTTCACCACTTAGAGCTCAGACTTGCCTCCGATGCATTTCGCCCATTACCTGTGTTAAGCCTATATGCCGAAACGCATCAGATGTCACCTGAGAAACGCAGACAGTACCTGAGTCTTTGTTATGCTTATCGGGTCTTTTCTAATCCGTAACACCCAGCTTACAGTGCCATTCATACCTGTCGTTTCTCTCTACTTTTTGAAAACAAGCCGAGCATCTTTCGCATTCTAAATTTCAGTGCCTCCTTTCATGTCCCACTTCATAACGTTGCCGTGCTAAATGACAGAGACAGAGTTGCTCCTTGGGACGAAGTCCCAATCGTTTGCGACTGAACACTTACAAAATACAGTAAGCGGGTTACCTCCCCACAAGTTCTCCAGCAGGAGTTCCTTTCATTGCAGGGGACATATAGAGGTTACACTGAATTCTACACCGATGGGTCCAAATCCTTGTTTTTTGTTGGCTGTGCAGTATATACTGGTTCCTTCATGAAATCTCTTCAACTTAACCGTGTAGCAAGCATTCTTTACTGCAGAGCTCTATGGCATTTTACTGTCTGTTGATCCCATTCTAAAAAAACAATATATGGAAAGCTATTCTCTTTGGTGATTCTTAAAGCGCGTTACTGGATGTGTCCTCAGTGCTCCCTACAAAGAATCTTCTTACTCTACATGTACGAGATAAATTATATGGAGCCCTCCAACTCGGACATGACATAAAATTTTGTTGGGTACCAAGTCATGTCGGGATTCCAGGGAATGAGAAAGCCGACAGGTTGGCTGTACTGCCAAGGATTTAATAGCAATTTGTGGCTAACCCCATCAAGATTTGAAACCGCTTTTGAAGAAATCACTCTTGATATCATGGCAGTTGCAGTGGGACAGAAAATATAACAATAAGCTTCATGTCATTAAGCCCGTTTTGGCACTGTGGGAGAGTTCGTTTCACAGGGAATGGTGTGTAGAGGTTCTGCTCTGCCGCTTGAGGATTGGCCACACACGCTTGACGCACTTGCACCTTCTTCGTGACAAAAATGTAAAGCTCTGTGCCCATTGTGGGAAAGGACTTACAGTGTTACACATATTATGGCGTTGCCCATTTCACCGTGTATTGCGCCGGTCTAGCTTCCCTGAACTTTTAGGGGTTATCTTTCCTTTCATCCAATGTTTTTATTTAGTGACTGCCCTTTAGTGCCTTTTCACCGTGTTCTCGACTACCTAAAGAAAACTGGCTACTTACACCAGTTGTATTTTTTATACTGTTATCTTAAACCGTTTTGTTTAGTGCAAGCTAAACAACATTGATTGGTACAAATAGCCTCCATTGTCGATGCGTTACTAAACCCATAATCATCGTCATCAGTGCCATGGTAATAGTGACACATGCGGCATGAAGTGTCAGACCGTTCTCGGCCACTGGGACGAGCAACTTGCAAGCTATCACCACACCTCCTCTTTCTTGCCCACCATAATAAACTTAAACTGTAAAAGCGCATTCGCCGAGTTGGCTGAGTTGATGGTTAGGCGAATCCGAGATACACTGCTGCGCCCAAGAAATGAAGCCGACGACGCGACAAGACTCCCGAGTGCCCCTCGCGCTATCTGCTCACGAGTGTGATCGTGATCAGTGCAGGTTGACGCCTTTTAATAAACTAAAATACAATCTCTTTTGTCCCTTTTCCAGGGAGATATCACTAACACCGATAAATGCTAACACTAAAACATGCAATTTATTAATAGGATGCGCTACCTAGATCATTCATTTATCAATAAACCGTGCGAGCATTTTCGGCTTGCAGAGCTAGAAAAACGTTGACAATGATGATGATAGAGGCGTCAGCGCCACCTCAAGTTTAATCTAAACGAGAAACGCGGATGCCAATCACGAGGAAATCTAATATATAGTAATATACCTTGAAATCCCGATAGATGCCCCACCCTTATTTTTGGCTGGATTTGTTTGTTTGTTTTTTTACAGACACCGAAAGTCACTTTAGTAATGGCAGGTCCTTGGCCATTCGTGACCTAGGCAGAAATGGTGTTGCTTAGCCACGGCGGGAGATACGCGAATATCTGACTTGGAAGGACATGATTATAATGCAATTAAATGCAAAGGTGCAAGCGAGCTGGATAAGAATGACGAAAATAATCCCTGGAGAAGGGGAACAAGAGGGACAAAGGACAAATACAAATCTCCAAACACAGCTAGGTGACTGGTGCGCGACCGAAACAGTCGTTTTTGGTTCATTGCCGCTCCCTGCGATCACAAGTTTCGTAGATCACACAATCTATAACTAGTATTTTTTTCCCAGCTTCCTCATCGCACACCGAAAGCTAGCCCATTCCTTATTTCCACCCGATTTGCTTTTCGATTTTAGGTGGGCTATCTCTCGGGATATTACGGTATGTCTATTTATTACAACCAGCTTCATTAGATGCTATTAATTATATAATGTTCATAAAGCAAATTCATCAAGGACCGTAAAGTTTGACAAGCTGCCACAATATCACTTCAAAAATAAACAAAAGCCCTCGTTCACATAGTCGGATATCTTAGGGGTTTCACACCTCGTCACTTCGTTCAATTGCCCGTTTAGCAAAATGAGAACTCCCATCACCTAAAACATAAAATATTGCCATGTTTTAAGCAAAATATCTTGTCAGCAACATTAGACCTGAGTTTGAAAATTTTCGTGAATAAAAAATTGCCAAAACTAATGTGTAGTGAAGTCTAGTAGATATAATCCAGAAAAGATTCGTGCTAAAAATTTGGGACTTTAGGCAAATATTTGGGGAGCTGTACAGAAAGAAGTAAAACAAATTTTTAAAAACTGCCCTCGTCCACTTTTGCCCTTAAATCTTCTTAACAAGAAAGCATCATAGAACTCGTGTTATTTATAATGGCCTTTTCACAAATTGGGAACTAGCGGAGCAAGTGGGAGTTTGTGCCTCCCCATTAGCGACGCTATAATTAACCCCAAACAAAATAAAACACAAGTTATAGCAGAGGAATGAGTTGTATTACCTTTTAAATAAAACAACTCAAGAAAGTATTCAGAATGAGACGAATAGCGAGTGGTCAAAGAGCATTTAAATTGCGGGATGCGAATTTTCTCAAGGGACTTTACAATGCAGTTCCCGAAATATGCCCGGAAGACTGCGACCCTCCACTGGACGAGGAGCTGACCTGCGCCATCTGCCATTGTTTGCTGCGAGTACCGGTGGAGTGCCGTTGCCGCCACGTTTTCTGCAAGGGCTGCATCATGCTGTGGCTGAACACGAACACCACCTGTCCCCTGTGCCGAGTGTCTGTGCAGGCTGCCTCCCTCGTGCCCGCCCATCCACTTATCCAGAACATGGTAGGAAATGTCAAGGTGTGTGCCGAGTCTTTCACTTGTTTCTATACTGAATTCAGTGATGGAAGTGCAGCGCCATTTGCGCCAAATTGAGCCATGAACGAAAGTCTGCTACATCTCGCGCCAAAGCGCCATTTTCGCTCAGACTTGTGCCATACCTGCGCCAGAATGGGCTTAAAGCAAAATTTAAAAATATTTTAATATTTGCCGGCCCTAATATTTCGAAAAGTAGAAGGAAGGAAAAATGGCACGAATATATTTCACTGCGTCGCTACTGGACATAAAATTTGTTTCATCTTAGGTCTGAGCACAATTCAAAGCTCGCACGCATACAACCTCGAACACACATACTAAAAGCGCGAGTCAAGGGGCATTTACTGCACCCGATTGGTTTAGCCAATGAAAAAAATTACACCATCTTCCCGAGGGGAACCATGGGGTGATGCGGAGCATCGCGGATCGTAATTAATTTATTCCCTTCTTGACTGATTTCTTTTGGCCGGCCGGATTTGGGCTGCGGCGGACGCGAGCGGCCGAGAAACGCTAGCAGACGACAGCCGCAGAGTTGCGGGAAAGCCCACCTAACTGGAAAGCCCTGGCGTGGCGCTGCGACCCGCGCGCCTAAAACTATCCTCCTTTCACTCCTCCGGGGGAACGCGCGCAGCCGCGCAGCGCGCTACTTGAAGGAGAGGAGACTAGAGGAGGAGAGTTGCGCACGCGCGGTGTGAGTGGAAGCGAACGCACGCGAAGTGCACGCAGCTGGTAGAAGAGAGAGAGCGGAGAGAGTAACGCGCAGCTGTTGGAGAGAGGGAAGGAGGAGAGTTGCGCATGCGTAGTGTGAGTGCGGACTACGACGCCGACGCCGCGGGACATAGACCCGAGCAAGAGATGCTCCGCATCTAAAAACACGCATAGGGAGACGAATGCCATGATGTCGCGGCTTTATGCTGTTTGATTGGTCCCATTGGCTCGTAGAGTCGGCTGTAGAGTAGACTTCAGGTGAAACGAAATATAGGGATTGTTCGGGCATCGCTCTGGCCGGTTGATGCGCTGGCCAGTTGATCGCCGACATCGTCTTAACTACCAGACGATTTCTGCGATGTTAGGAACTAAAAGTCTCCAAAAAACTTTGCAAAATAGTAGGCTGGTGGTATACTGTGATAAGAGAGAACCAGGATGTTGTACTCGTAATGAAATCACTCGATTATCATGTCTGCCAGATGCCTTCGTGCCGTGACTACAGGTTACCGCGGCACTTGTACCGCTCCCGTCAACCTTAAAGGGAGACTCAAGCGGTTTTTGGGGAAGCTACTTTTTGGTGCGATGGCGTTAAGGAAGTGTCAGTGAATGAGTATCTTCAGTTTTAAAAGGCAGAACCGCCTATTAATCACGCAGGAATAAAATACGTGCGGACTCTTTCCTGTACTTGCGAGGACCAATGAAATTATCGTATGTTTGAAAATTTTGGCGGCCTTTGTAAAGTTTCGCTAAAGAAACAATTTTCAGTTTATTTAAACATGTTGTGCATGATAATTTCACAAGACGTAAAATAGTTCTAGTTTAGAATACGCGATACTGCAATTATCGTTTCACAAACAAGGGACTACGTTTTCTCCTTGCCTTCCTCCGCGGGGGTGAATTTCCCGTTCCCCCGGGATGCGCGGAAGCGCACGTATCTGCGCGCACATGGCGTCGCGGTTGATCATCGACGTGGACGGCGTGGTGAAAGCTCATCGTTCCGCGTAAAAGCGCTATCCTTGACTGTGAATTTTCGTCGTGTGTCGTTATGATAACCCAGCACGTACTAGAAGGGAAGACCCACCTACTCGTGCGGCGATGCCGTGGCGGCACTCTCAAGACAGCAGAAACGCCCGTGCCGTCGTGTTTGTTTACTTCGACTACAGTGGTGCTTTCTAAGCATTTGTGTCCTCGAACATCGCCCGGATTTCTTATTTGGCGCATTTCATGCGTGTGCTCAAGTTCAAGGTATTACTGGCGCGTACCGTATAAAGGACGCGAAGTTTCACGCGTTTTCATCACCGGAGAAAAGTTATTAGTGTTAGCAATCCTGAACGATTGCAATGTCTTTCTGATCACGAAATCGTATTTCTACGTTGCTATATCGCTGCTAAGATTACATTATCTTTTATAATCGTAGAAAATGCGTGTGGCGATATTTGTACTATTGCAATGTCGTGTATAGAGTCGTGATCGTCCAAGACGGCGTACGGCATCTTTTTATTTTCTTTTTTTCATCCACTGTACCCTGCAAGCCGATCAAGAAAATCAATAATAAAGCTTTAGGCTATAGAAAACTGTCTGTCTCTCTTCTGTTACGGCATTGAGTAGCAGTGCGTCCCCTTTTTAGAGGGGCCGCTGAAACAGCTGACGGCGACCCGCTGTGCTTGTAGTAATTGCAGGTGTGTACGCGCGGCGCAGAGCTGTCGTTCCGGTCGCTCCGGTTGCAACGGACGCAGTCGTAGGTACGCGCTCGTTGCACATGTCTGAACCAGCCTTCCCCCGTCCTCCCGAGGCGAAAGTCAACGTGGCGACATCGTTTGACATAACGTAACGGGTAACGCTGCGATGTCAAACGTTGGTTTGGTTACGACCTGCCCCAACCGCAAATCGAAGAACGCCCGAAAAGGTCTGCGTTTCATCGTCCTCGGAACCCGAACAGGACTCCGAAGCGCTGCTATCGTCCACATCGCACGTCGGAGTGGCGTCATAGGAAATCATCCCCAGGTCGGCTGTCCGCCGAAGAATTTCAACCTCCAACGGCATCAGGTCCTCGAGCGTAGAGAACGCCGCCATGATCGAAGCTCGAATGACAAAGAGGTTCGGCCGATGCGGCTACCTCCGGATCACTGCGCGACGGAACGTCGTCCAACGCCATTGGCCCGAGATACTTTTGATAAGCGTGCGAGGACCAATGAGAGTGGTTTCGTTTTCGGATGGATCCGAGGTTTGGCGGCCTTCAATTACATTTTATTAAAGAAATAATCACCGTATGACTATACTATTTGGTTTTTAGGGATACTTGGGGCGTCTAAATTCAGCTGTCATCATCAAAACACGAACTCAAAAACCACTTGAGTGTCCCTTTAACTACATCTCACCACACATGAGCGAGCACGCGTCGGGCTTCACCGCTTTGCACCGGAGTGCTAGGGGCACCCACTGACCTCTTCGAGGGTGAGCGCAATAGGCACGGAATTCATTTTCAGGATTATTACAGATTGAACTTCTTTGTCTTCATTGCAGATTAATCTCTAATAATTGTTTTTTAAAAAAGGGAAACTGCCGAGAAAAGATAAGAAAAAACAAAGCCATGGGTCTTTATTTTTGAATAAATACGGTAGTTCTTGTGCAACTGTCGAATGAACGAGCAGCGAACTTTGATTTAACTCTGGTTCCAACGCCGCCGAAAAGCAGTGTCACATTTAAAGAAAGGCTTTCATAATATTTGTCAGTGGTTGGTTTTGTAGTTTATGATATTAGAGTCTCGAGATTGGCAGGTTCATAAAACTTGGGGAACGCGTCTTCATTGGTGTAGCGGATATGTTGGTTTTCGCAGGCATTTTGCAGAAATCATATTTACGAACGAATTAAACTACCGAGTGTAAAACGAGGATAAGAGGGAGGCTTTATCGCAACTGAAGGTTTGGGCTATGATTTATTTTTAACCATTTTTGGTACCCGTTTTATATGGAGTCCGCTCTGACCAAAAGCCTTATTTTAAAAAAAGGCTGTGTTTCTTTTTTGCATTCTATTTATTTTTATTACAAAATGTGATAAGTAATATGCTGCAGTATCAAAATGGAGCTGTCAATCATTATCACAGACAAACTAATTTTTAAATGCGATAACTTTTTTCATTTTCAATCAATGCACTATCAGATGTTGGCATCTGCTCCAAATGCGTCAGCGGCTGCTCCAAACCAGTGTTTTGAATGCTCCAGAACCTGCTACAAAAGGATCAAATGCTGCTTCCATCACTGTCAGAATTTAATAAAGTAACCGTGCCATAAACTATCAGTGGTTAGAGTAAGCACGTTGCATACATAGGCACTTTGATCGATTTGCGGGACCCTCGGATCTGACCACCGAGGAAGGCTGCCATGTCTGAAGGGTCGGTGGCGTAGTCTGCATCGCCTCTCCATGCTATCGTTCACATATCTGTCAGTGCTCCTAGCGGCATGGTGGCGCAACTCCGACCATCTCTTGCCTGCACTCGCCACTTGGCTCCCACCGCTTTCAGTCTGCTTCAGCCTTCAGTTTCCTCATTTCCCACACGTGTTTCGAGCCGACGGAGCCTTCGACATCGCCAACGTCATTAATGGAATCCTTTGTTTCGTCAGAATATAGGAGCAAGAAGCCGGCTAGAAGGCGAGAAAATGAGAGCAGCGGCGCAGTGCGTAGCGTGCGAGGAATGGCGAGCATGTATGAGCCTATCGAATATGAGCGTTCAACAATGTTATTACGTTCACGTGATTCACGAATGTGACGTGGCTTCTCTGGGCAGGTATGGGGCAGGTGATGGATGGATGGATGGATGGATGGTAATGGCTATACACTTTGTAACGGGAGGCAGCTTGCACCACCTAACCTAACATTCTTCGTCCCTTATTTTTTAAATTTGTATCAATTTTTTTCCAACACAACCCTCCCCCCTTTAAAGTGTTGTCATTGCTTATTTTTATCTGTATTTTCACCTCTCCCCGGATCTTTTCCACCGATCTTCCTATTTCCTCTTAGTTGCTGCAATTCTTTCCCTATCCATTCGCCCATCTGTGTCTGCAATCCAGCGCCCCCTCCAAATCAGTAGTCAACTTACCCCCCCCCCTTAAGAGGGTGGGACAAGCCCCGTCACCTTAAAATTACATGTTCTATAGTTTCCCTTTCGCGGTTGCATACGTCGCATATAGTGTCTATTTCCTGGAATTTAGCCCTATATGTTTTCGTTCTTAGCACCCCCATTCTAGCTTGCAAACAGCAATGAGCTCCGCAATGAATTATCATAGCTGTTCCTTCTTTATCTCTTGCTTTTGTGCCCTGAATATTGTAAAAGCTGATTTCCCCTGCATTATCTCTTCCCGCAATTTCCTCTCAGTTTTCTTTTACTACATTTTCTACTGATAAGCTCTGATCGGCCCCATCTCGTTGAATATATATAAAATTTCAAATTGCACTTAGTGTTTAGACTTTTCATATATAGATACTTGCACACTTTCCCTACCCTCCGCATATCCTCGATTCAGCTAGTCTTTGTTCAGAGATTACTTTACTGATCGCTTCTCTACTCTCGTAAGATGCCCAATCCATATCCCCCTGTACTCCCTCATATGATGCTCATGTGCCACCAATGCCAACCTACCCACACCCCTTTGCTGTATCTCTAAACCTGCCTGGACTTCTGACCTCATACACAATACCGTATTCCCAAATGACAGTCCTGGCACCATGACTCCCTTCCATACACCCCTATCGAGTTCATATCTATTATAGTTCCAGACTGCCTTGTGTTTCATAATAGCTGAATCTCGTTTCCCCTTCTTTAGTAAATTAGTACAATATCTTCATGCTCTTTTAGATACTTTCTTCTCTCATTTAACCATACTACCATATGTTTGTACTTTTCTACCTGTTCTATCACTGTGTTTGTGTCTCCAGGGGTTCCCTCTTCTCGTAGTTAAAAACTATTATACCCGACTTGTCCCTACTGAAGTTTAGGCCTAAACTGTCACCTTCCCTGCTGCATATTCTAATAAGTTCCTATATTGTCTCACAACTGCCTGATACAAGTACGATGTCGTCTGCATCCATTAACCGTGGCAATACCTGAATTACTTTTTGTCTTTCCTCCGTGAAAGCCAGGTCAAAACCTAGGTTGCACTGCTCTAACCTTCTTTTCCATCCCCTTGACGGAGATGGAAAAGAAGGTTAGGTTCATCATCAGAATTCCGTCAGGGTTTCCTGGATAGTCCAATTCGTTTACCGAAGGAGGCGACTACGTCTAGGAAACAAATTAACCCGAATATGTCTCGGCGACGAAAGAAGCGCATATACTCGTTTTCTTCACAAGGACTGCGATACATAAAAAGTTAAGGTTTTTTATTATTTGATTTAAATCCCTCTTTTTCATTATTTGATTTAAATAAAATAACACAGTTACTAGTATGTCCTTTATTAATATTTATTTTTGTAAAATATGCACGTTACAAAAAAAAATTTTAGCGCATTTTTTGGAAGATGGAAGAAAACCGATAAGATTACCTTTCACCGTATTCTGATTCTACAAAGATGAGCAAACGGCTGAATAAGTTATAAGGTACCATCCAGATACTTTTTTTTATTCTTTTCATTCACGCTTTGTTTTATGTTTTTAAGCATGAATGCGCGGATTGCGGGTCAGATGCGGATACAAAGTCTGCGGGTGTGGATAGGATGCGGATGACCAAACTTTTTTCCGTGCAGGGCTCTAGTCAAGTCTTCTTTCTCCTGATCTCTTTAAAGCCTCGTCTCCTTCCGGCCACAGGTGAAGTGCCGCAGTCCTGGGTGCAGTGCCAGCGTTGCCGTGGGCACTTACACGACGCACCTGGGGGTGTGCGAGTTCAAAGAGGTGCCGTGCCCTCACGACCTGTGCGAGCACCGCTGCCCTCGCCGCACCCTCGAGGACCACGTCAAGACGTGCCCGCACCGGATGGTGACCTGCGAACTCGGCTGCGGCGCAGCGGTGTCCGCGGTCCAGCTGGAGAATCACAGCTGTATGCTCAAGCTCCGACTTCAAGGCAAGAAAACTCTGTTCACACGGCAGGGACTTAAATCGTAGCCCAAATAAAAAAACTCTGAGAGCGTTTTTTTCTTAGCCGGATTGGGAACGGAAATTATAAAGTTTTAGCAGATTGTTCCAATGCTTTCGATAACAATACCCGATAACGGCACACTAGGGAGTTGTTAGTAGATCGTTTCAATCACTCCGATAACGGTATCTGCACTTCGCGACGATCTTTGCGCTTAAATGGTACAGTTAATGGGCATTGTTATCAGGAGCGGAGGTATCAAAACGATCTACTAAAACTCCCTATTTGTTTTGACATGAACCGTAACCGTAACCTGAACCATTAAAATGAACTGAAGGGTAGTTTTTGCAGAACGGGCTCGCTCCCGCTCCGCTGCGCTCGTGTCGCTTGTACTGCAACGTTCCGGATCTAGTAGCTGGTTGCGGAGAGCGCCGCGTGGTGAGCGAACACGACAAACGGCGTAAAACGGTCAGGCATTTTCCAACGCAATGGGCATTGCAACGGTTTTCAGGGGATCCGGCACAATGAAGAACCATTCATGGCAGGATCTGGCGACGTCCGCTGCTCACTGCGCTGGTGATGTCGAGAGGTTCTGCCAGAGGATCACCTCAGACGCTGACCGACCGCGTCTGCGCGGGTTGCTGTCAGGCCAACATATAGTCAGGTGTTACATTCATTTGATCGGAAATCTGCCGCCGATATTTGGGTATGCATCAAGTATTGACATCAGGACGAAACTGTGACGCCAAGTTTCGCTAGTATGCACAGCTGGCTGTGTCGTGACGTCGCATCAGGCACGGTGACGTCAGAGGCCCGGGCGTTGACTTGTTCCCGGTTTTGATCAACATGGCCGTTGGTGCGTACAAAGATCATCGTCAATGAATTAAGGTTCGCCTTCTTAGCGTAAATCTTGCCTTTATTCGAACGAATGATTTATTTTACCGAGACAGCAGTCAAGAGCTGTCGTAGCTTTTATTTATGATGTTGCGGTGGAGCTTCCGCTGTTGCCAACGAACACGCTCTGTGTTTTGCGGGTTCGATTTGAGCAGTTGGGCTCTGTTTAAAAAATTGAATTACTTGTGCGGCGGAGGTTGAAAGTTTTGATATTGTGTGTATGGTATTTCCAAAAGCAATACCGATATGATTTATTTGTTTTATGAAAGACGAAAAATTTACCGGACAACCATTTTAAACCGAGAGTGCTGCTAATTAATGCCACAAGCACATGAGCACAGGGGTCGCGGCTTTGCAGGCGTTCTTCCGCAGAGCGACCGTTTTCGCGCGCTTAGAAAGATAGAGTCGTGGGCAACCCAAGTGCCCAGGCGGGCGCGTGGCTTACTGGGGCCTTACCGTGCTCAGATCAAATTCGCTCAGCCATTTTCGAGACTTTAGTGGCTGTTCAATTTTACTCGCATAAGTAATGTAAAACCCTTCGTCAGGTTGCTAGGGTTTTCCGAGGCTGCTATATCCTCTGTTTCAAACGGTATTATCATAGAGTTTTTGAGAGTCCGGACCTAAAGAAAAAAAAAGAAACATGACATAATATTAGAAACGCGTCTCAGTGTCGTACCTTCATTCGCGCTAACGCTTGCGCCTCAGGCACTGCCAAAGCGACGCAGTGGCGTTGAGACAGGGAGAGGGGGGCGATCACCCCGGAGGCATTTTGTGACATTTTCGGTAAGAGTTTGGCGGAAATGTGGGGAAATCGCCCCTTTCCCGGCGCTCTGACCTCATTGCCATGACTCAGCGACCTGACAGGCTATGGCAAAGAATGGTTCACCGATTGAGGCAGACACGTCGAATGCACCGCAACCCGTTTCCCCAATCCTTACAGAAACAACGGGCTGGGGCCTGGAGAAGTGGAGCAAGAAGCGAGTGAACGCAGCGAGCTGGCGGAATGCCTAGATAACACCCTCGCATGAGGTCAAGCCGGAGAGGGACGGCTGGAAGCTCCAGGCGGAGGACGCCAGCCGCACGCTGGAAAGCGTACGCAACGACCGCCTTGGAAGGCGCGACAGTGGGACAGGGACAGCTGGAAGCTCAAGGCGGACACGACGCCAGCCGTACGCTGAAAAGCTTATACCTTTGACCTTGGAAGGATGACGACGGACAGAGACGGCTGGAAGCTCCAAGGCAGGAGGATGCCGGCCGCACGCTGGAAAGCGTGCGCTTCTGGACCTGGACTGACGGCAGGACAGAGACGGCTGGACAGCTCAAGGAGCGAGAGGACGCCGGTCGCATGCTGAAAAGCGTACGCAACGACCTTTGCAAAGAGCTGCAGCGGACAGGAACTGCTGGGAGCTCCAAGGCAAAGGATGCCAGCAACACGGTGAAAAGTGCACGCAACGACCTTGCACAGCTGGTGGCAGACGGGGACAATTGAAGTTCACAGCAGGCAACGCCAACCACAACCTGGAAGCGGCTGCGTGACGCGCTCGCAAAGACGGCGGCGAGACCGGGGACGATTGGCAGTTCCAAAGGCGGGTGAGCGCCAGCCGCAAGCTGGAAAGCCTACGATGAGAGTCTCACAGAGATGACAGCGGACAGGGACAGCCGGAAGTACAAGGCTGGGCGACGCTGGCCGCATGCTGGAAAGCCTGCGTGAGTGCCCACAGAGACGGCATCGTGCGGGGACAGCCGGAAGCTCAAGGCGGACGACGCCAACCGCAAAGCCGCAAATCCTGCCATGAGAGCCTCACCGGAGACGACGGCGGACAGGGACAGCTGGAAGGCCAAGGCAGAAGACGCCAGCTGCAAGCTGGAAGCCTACGTCAAAGCCTTGCAGAGACGACAGAAAACCGGGGAAAACTGGAAACGTAGGGCGCTCATGGCCATCCGCTCGCAGAGAGAATTGACGGCCGACAGAGACAGCTGGAAGCGCAAGGCGGAAGACGCTAACAACACGCTGGAAAGTCTACCTGGCTCTCTTGCAAGGACGACGGCAGACGGGGAAAGCTGGAAGTGCGATGTCCTATTAGAAAATTTCATTGCGGTGATTTTGGTGATTGTGGGGAATAGTGGGAATTTCTGTGATAACGGTGAAGTGAAATGACGGCGCCGAGGAACAAGACAAAGAAAAAAATTGGCAGGTGGTTCGGGCGCCTGAATGAACTGTACTTCAAAATCCTGCATGCAACACTGTCACGTTGCATTACTAGGACCTCATCGGGCACGGAGAGGAGTGGCATGGTTTCGACTTAGATCGCTGCGTTGACGAAGTAGTGCGCTTCAGCACTGCATGAATATAAAGTCGGCGCTCGCTCGCATTGCACGCAATTCATCTTCGTGGAGAGCACTGGATGGGACACGGACCTTGAGCGGACGTAGGGACTCACACTGGCTGTTGAGCTGCGTTTGCGAAGCGGTTGCGGATGCGGTTCGTGAGCGAGCCTCTTCAGAAACACCGGAGGGCGGTTGGCGGTTTCTCGGCGATCCGCGTATGCAGGGGTGGAAGCGCTGCGCCATTGTCGCGCCAATCCGCTTTGGCTGCGCCATCCTGCCTCCGAAACGCAAATTGTGCACCAAAACTAACCAAACAATTTTTTTAAAAGGTTGTTAAGGCAGTTGAATTTTGTTTGATGAAAACAGGCACCAAGTGCCTATTTTCATCTAAGCGAGAATGATCATGATTGATTCCGGACCAGGTAAATAGACGGTGTTCCGTTTAGTCTCATGCATCTCATGTTGATGAGCTGTCAAGCGCCAGCAGCGCGAGGAGAACCACGCGATTTGGCTGTTTAAGTCGTCCTTTTCGAACGCGAGGAAAAGTATACCGTATATAGACAAATATGAACAAATATACTATAAAAGTCGTGTGTTTATTTCTGTTCCCCGTACCAGTGCCATCGAAGTGTATATTTGGGCACGTTGCTTTGTGCACTCAATGCCACAGCTCGGCCAACAAATGGCGTGTAGATGTCTGATCTCCGAAAATGGCATATGCATAGGTGGCTTTGTCAGAAGTATGCTAAAGCATCAATTCATTGTTGAATTTCTTTTGGGGCACAAAGCCGCTGAGCATGGCCGCGTGTATTAGCTCACATTAAATCGCGTATACCGTAAATTCTCGTATGAATGCCCGTCCTCGAAAAATCACCCATCCCGTTTTTTGGGGCTGATTATGCATAAGAAAACTTACTAACCATTGACCCCCTTCCGCCAGATATCGATCGCGACGTCCGACGGGAATCACATGAACCGCGCGATCTGCGGTATAGGTACTTGTGATAAGCGCGTTCGCCACGAGTTCCCTCGTCCTCATCGCACCGTGACACGCGAATCTGCAGCGTCCGCAATCTTCGGTTTGCGTTCCCCGACATGCAAACTTCTAACTCGGTCCCGCGTTTTTCTTTGTCTTTCTTTTCTTTTTCCCGCGATTTGCGCGTGCGATATCGCTTCCGCATGACACCCGAGTTTGTATCGGGTTCTTGCGTGCCCATCGCACTGCGAAGCGCGAAATGTGCTCCGTCCACGTTCTGATGCCGTACCCGTGACAGGGGACCTCAACAATTTCTCATGGTTATCGCACCCGTGCTTATTACCAATTTTTAAATAA
This sequence comes from Ixodes ricinus, assembly GCA_037355805.1. Taxonomy (NCBI): domain Eukaryota; kingdom Metazoa; phylum Arthropoda; class Arachnida; order Ixodida; family Ixodidae; genus Ixodes; species Ixodes ricinus. The sequence continues at coordinate 94,978 of JAZHYW010017999.1, forward strand.
AATTTTGCTGTCGCAACCCCGGACATTACCCCGTATTTTTCACCATTTATCTTTGAATTTTGTCTGGGCGTTTTTTTTTCTTTTACTTTACGGCATATAAACGTAGCTAGGAGCCTGCTGGCATGTGTTCAACTGTTATCTAATTTCCGGAGAAAGCAATAACTGGTTCACAAAAATGAAAAAAGTTAAACTTTTTGGCATAATTTTGTTGTGCGTGTTTAGGGTGTTTGCTTTTCCTGAAACCGTTCCCGTGCACCTTATTCGGGGCGTAAATGTAACAATAAAAGCGATAATTGGTTGCCTCATCAGTAAACTTTCTGTAAACAAATCTGTGAACACCTCTAAACAAAGTATACTGTGGCAAATGCACGCGCTGGCACACAAACAGCAAACCGGCAGGACAAGGAGAACAATGGGAATGGCCTGCTGAGCGATGCTAACTCTAAACCGTTGTGCTACAACAGATCCGTGCAATTCACTTGTGTGGAAAGCCTTCCGTTTTATGGTCTTACTTACTAATTTTGTCAGTAACTTTTTTTTAACAAACTGCTAAACAAGCATTTTTTTATTCAGTCATGCTTGTTCTAGTAAGGATGAATGTAATTAATTTTTTGAATATTTTGCATTTGTACTTTTATTAGATAGTGTAGATTTGTACTGTGTTAACTTGAGTATTGGAATACATTTATGTTAGCTTAAACCGGGGCTTGGAACGTACATTTGTATTTCCTAATAATGAAAAACTGTAATCAGTAAGTATTGGGATTTATTGCATGTCATGGTTTTGGCATCTTGAAAGGGTTTTGTTTTCAACTTATGGAACTTGTGATTTGAGTTGCTAAATAGGTGCGACATCTTGTTTTCGTGGGGCTTAAATTGTACTTCTTTTGTTGACTATGCCTTCTATTGGCAATCCATAAGAGGAACCAACCTGCTACCATTACGTCTCAATAGCTGCCATTCAGATAAATTGCAATTACGCTGTTTTCTTTTTTATGCAATGGGCCGGGTGATATTTAAGTAAAGCGTATGTTTGGAAATGGTACTGGAACGTTAAAAGAAGATGCTTTTTTGCTGATATTTTTGTATTTAGAGAAACACCTCCGCGCCGATAGCCGAAAGTTTGACCTGGGTCACCAAGATTTTCTTATTCCGCTACGAAACTCAACTTTTGTGGCTCCTGAGCTTCTACAAAGCCGAAGCTTTTACTGCTCCAAAGCTGCTCCAAAGGAGCATCTTTGCTGGCCCAGACCTGCTCCAAAGCGAGCATCTTTGCTGGGCCCAGACCTGCTACAAAAGGCTGAAGCTTGCTTTGCACCCCTGCTTATGATCTTGTGGGCACTTCGTACTACAATTCAAAATTCTATTTAATCCACGTAATGAATCCACGATCCAAAGTTAAAATTTGTCTATTTTGGTACTGAAGGCTTTTCCTGAGGATGTTCGGCACGCATCACGCGTTTAGGTCGCAAAAAAGGGACTCGCAAAACCCGCCTGCGAATCCCTCAACTTGGTGCACAAGCAAAGCCCAGCTATACGGAGAGCAAGTCATCTGATTCTTGTACAGGAGTGGCGGTGACGTCAAAATGACGCCGAGCTCTGATTGGCTTTCATTGAAAGGATAGTGGGTAAACTCAATGCTATATGCCCTGAGGCCTACCCACCTATTGTTTTCAGTCAGTCAATAAGAGCTCGGCGTTCTGATATCATCGCAACCCCTGTACTTGATGCAGACGAACTTGCGCTCCGCATAGGCCAACGTCACTAGATTACCTCAGTTGTGGAACTCCCACGGAGGAGGTACCCCCCCCCCAGCCCTCTCACTCACTTCAGCTCGCCTCCCGTCGTTTGAAGCGCCGTCCATATTTTCGTTTCATAACTGTGTGTTCCATAGATTACCATAGAGTACGGTGGAACGCCATCTAGACGCTGCGCTTCGAAACGTACGTTTCCCATAGAATACACTGTAGTTACCAAAGCAACCGTCTGGCGCGTCGAATGACGGGAGGCGAGTCGTGAGTGAGGGGGCTACTGCTCATGCACGCAGCGTCGATGAGCATTTCCGTAACTGAGCTAATCTAATAACGTTGGCATAGACCTACGCAACTCTCTGACGTCACGCTACTGGGGTGGCGCTGCTGTTGACACTGCGCATGCGCAGATGCTCAGGCTCGTTTCGGCACACGCGCAGTGCCCACACCTGTTGTGGGCAGCTTCTTTGTAAACAGTGTGTTGGTCGATACTTGGTTTCACCTTAGCTCCGAGCGTGGACAAAGCTACGGTTGGCCGGGGCCAATCAAACGCCAATGATTGGACGCGACTGGGCGATTGGACGCGACTCCTCTGCACCTCTTCGGCTCCTCTGCTCAGAGGTGCAGAGGAGTCGAAGAGAGACATTTCGTCGGCTACGGGAGTATCGACGGCATCGTCTGCTAGGTAATTAAAAATGCCAAGTAATGGGCATCGTAGTTGAGCTTGTTGGTGCATAATACTATAATAGGGCCAGCTGAACCTAGAAAATAGAATATAGAAAATAAGTCTCTCTATATTCTGTTTTGCTAAGTTCAGCTGGCCCTATTATAGTAAAAACGTTATTTCGCGTCCTGGAATTAAACTCAGGTTCAGTGCGGTGGCTGCTCGGCTTTGTGGAGGGCCGTCGCGCTGCTGGCAGTGTTGGGGAATGGGCACCCCCATTCCATTCCAATTCCATTCCGGGGATTAAAAGCTTCCAAGAATTCTATTCCTTTCAACTCCTCGGAATGAAAACACTGGGCCCATTCCCACTCTTGGAATGGCTGGACTCCACAATGTCATTCCTTTAATTTCTAAATATGAAAAAAAAATGGCAATAGACAGCCACATTGTGTTACTGGAAGAAAAGCAGCATAAAGCTGCTGAAGTTATAAAATGAGGAGACGCCTGAAAAAAGTATGCAAAAGCTTCCTCAAAGCATTAATTTTATTAAGCCGAAGGCTGGTCGCACAGGCGCTTCGTCACACTTGGTGTCACTGCAGACATCAATCGTGCGAATAATCGTAGAAGGCTTGCCACTCGCGACAGACGCCAAAAATTAAAACCACCCATCTTCTTCGCAAACGGACAGTATACCCTCCACAGGTACTTACATCGTTAGCGTGTTGTTTGTTTTATAAGGCCTTAAAAAATGTTAAGTTCGTGCGTGGCGCAAGAAAAAGCGAACTTGCTTTCTGCTTCGAATACTTGCACAACAGCACCGCTAAGGCGCTGTTAGAAGCGAGGCCGCGTATACCTGCCCCAAATCTCCACGCACTGTGGCAAGAACAAAAACTATGGACAAAGTGCAATCGGTATACGGCGCCAGCACGAGGGAGTGTAGCAGCCTTTTAGAGAACCTGCCTTAAAACGTAAACTTTTACGGTTGCTGTGCGATTCTTGCAATTTCTTAACATATTAAATCAAATTTTTATTTGTGTTCCACGCAAACACTATAGAATATCGGCTGGGTGAAAAGCAGAGGGTCGAACTGGTCATGTTTTCTGTTCGATTCGGGTTCAGTCGCGTTGAATTTTGCTCCGATTCGGTTCTGGATCAGTGCCGCTCTTGAAATAACGGTTTGGTTCGCAGGTCCACCAAGCGCAAACCAGGTTAAACCGGTTCTTAAAAAGAAGGAAAATCCACTGCTTGCAGAAGAAAAGGTTAGATAAACACGGCGTCATTTGCATTAAACAAAAATTGGGTCGTCAGAAGTTGTGCTGCGGAAACGAGGACAGCAAAACAAATCTATGCCCTATTTCGTTTTGTGCAGTTTTGGCGGTAACGCGTTACAAGTAATGGCGTCACAGGTAACGCGTTAGTTTTTTGGGGTAACGTAGTAACGTACTCGTTACTTTTTCAAATAAGTAACGGGTAGCGTACTTATACTACTTATTTCAAGTAATGTGTAAGGTGAGTTACGTTACGTTACTTCCTAGGAATAGAAGTCCTCCGAGGTCAACTCCTAATCCCCGAGGAGACAGGGTTCAGTTTTTTTCTACTATCCTAATCTCTCCTTTCGGGGGAACTCCAGTGGCTTGTTTTTGTGCAAGAATGAACCAGCAATCCTTCTGCGCCGGAGAGACGCTTTCCGGCGATTTCTCTGAACCGTGCTCGACGTGAATCTTCAAGGTTACGCACAAATTGTCAGGGCTGAAGACGATAAAAAAAAAAACGAAAGCCATTCGCAAGCAGTTGTCGTCATGTGTAGGATGTCTACAGCAAGTGCAGTTCCATCGCCTTGGCCAGGGCTCAACAAATATTTCGAACTGACAGAAGCCAAAGATGACAATTTAATTTTAAAGTGCCTTCTGTGTCAGCCACAGCTGAAACTCTTTTGAGTTGTGCCAAGTCCTCAAGCTCCAACCTGAAAAAGCATGTAAAGGTAAGCAAAATATTTGTTTCTTGCTCTTTAGATTTCTGATTTAATTCCGCTTTGTGCATTGAGTGGGTCCTCAATTTGCAAATATTTTCACTGCTGAGCTTTACGCTATGCTCATGGCGCTTGAACACATCTTAGAAGACCGTGTGAGGAAGGCTATTTTGTTTGTAGACTCACAGGGTGCTCAACTCACTGTGTGTTCTCTTACCGTTACAAAGAATCGCCTCGTACAACAAGCGCGTGTTCAAATGAATCGCGCTCTCCTATCATGGCCTTGATAAAAAAAACTACGCTGCCTGCCAAGCCATGCGGGTATTCCAGTTGATGAAGCAGCAGATAGATTGGCTGCTTCTGTTAAGGATAGCCTAAAAACATCGGTTGGCCTACCCTATGAAGATCTTAAACCAGTTCTAGAAACATCAATTTATAAACTTCGGCAGTTAGAATGGAATCAAGAAACAGACAATTAACTATATAAAATAAAATCTTCTTTAGGATAATTGGAGAGTTCCCGCCAGAGAAACCGTTTCCACAAGGTCTTGATGTGCCGCTTGCGCATTGGACACACGTTTAAAGCATCTATATTTACTTTGTAATGACGATACCCCACGCTGTGAGCACTGTGGCAAAACACTGACTGTCCTGCAGGCACATAGCCAAGGGGGGGGGGGGGGGCATGTGGCTCGCCCCCCCCCCGAAATCTTTCATTTTGCTGGGACCTCCTCCCCCTCCCCCTGATACAGCATTTGTCATCTGCGCCCCCCCCCCCGAATCAAAATCCTGGCTACGTGCCTGCTGTCCTGCATATTCTGTAGCACTGTAGCTAATTAGATCAAAAACGACGAGCATGTTTTGCTAGTAGTTTTGGATCCTGTCTTCCATTTCATCCCACATTTTTGCTAGGAGATAAACCTCTTGTACATTTCAGTAAAGTTTTAGAAGTTCTTAAAATAACAGGTTAGCAACACCTGTTACCATCTTCACCATGTTTTTTTTTCAGGTAATTGCCTATTGGTTATACCTTTATACTTACCTGAAATTGATGCTCATATCTTTTACACGATTCATGTTCATACATCTATCGCATCACCAGCTACCATAGCTCTGTCCTCTCCTTAACCCTTTTCCTGCAATAGTTTATGCACCTGGCGCATTTTGGTCTAGTTGCCCTCGCGCCATAAAACTCCAATCAATCAACTGCGCGCCCAAACGAGTTGCTCAGACAGCTGAGTTGAAGAGGAGAAAGACAGCAAAGTCCCGTCGAGTGACGATTAAAACAAGAAAGGACAAAAAATACAACGGGCGACTTACTGTTTCTAGAAAACACACACACACACACAGTTCAAGCAGACTACGATTGGCGTTCCGGCGCCGCAGTGTCGCGCTCGTCGCGGCTTGGCCTCTTCGTGCCTCCAGATTTCGCCACGGCGGAACAAACGCGCCGACAGCCGTCAACTTTTCGTTTCTATTTTCACGTTTATGTTTGTTTTATTATCCCTTGAAGCATACTGCTTAGAAGCAAGAAAAGAACGCAAAGAATAGCTCTGGACCGGCTACGCCACGCCCGTTGTTTTTTGTCGATGCACTTGAAGAGTGGGTAGTGGCAGATCGAAGTCGACGAACGGGATCGTGAGAAGACTGCCTTCGTCACGCCGGACGGACTGTGCGAATTTAAAGTGATGCCGTTCGGACTGTGCACAGCACCGGCGATCTTCCAGCGCGTAATGGACACCGTCCTTTCAGGCTTGAAATGGCAAAGCTGTCTCGTCTACCTCGACGACGTCGTGGTATTCGCAAGCGACTTCGCCGAGCACCTGAGACGTCTGCGAGCAGTGCTGCAGGCTATCCAGAATGCTGGAGTGACACTAAAGCCGTCAAAATGTCGGTTCGCTTACGGCAAGCTCAAACTCCTGGGTCATGTCGTGAGTGCTCAGGGTGTAAGTACTACCCTGCAAAGACATCCACTGTCGCCGAATTTTCGAAGCCATCAAACAAGAAAGCCGTACGAAGATTTCTTGGGCTGTGCGCTTACTACAGACGTTTCGTTCGCAATTTTGCCAAGATCTCTGCACCGCTCACGCATCTGACGAAAGTCAACGTGAACTTCCAGTGGGGGAAGGAGCAAGAACAAGCCTTCAAGGAACTGAAGGAAAGACTCCAGTCGCCCTCTATCTTCGGACACTTCGATCTATCAGCGGAAACGGAAGTTCACAAGGAGGCCAGCAGCACTGGACTCGGCGCGGTACTCGTCCATCGACAAGACGGAGCAGAGAGGGCGATTGCTTACGCAAGCCGGACACTGTCCAAGGCAGAGCAAAATTACTCAACCACAGACAAGGAATGTCTTGCTGTCGTCTGGGGGTTAACCAGGTTCCGCCCGTACCTGTACGGGATCCCGTTCCGCGTTGTCACGGACTACCACGCTCTCTGTTAGCTCCCCAACCTCAAGGACCCGTCAGGACGCCTCGCTGGAGTCTTCGACTGCAAGAATTCGACGTAACCATATTGCGCATAAGTCTGGCCGCCAACATAATGACCCTGACTGTTTGTCTAGGGCCCCAGTCGAATCTCTTCCCGACAGCACCGACGACGGCGATGACGCCCGTTTTCTCGGCGCAGTAGCATGTGTCTGACTCTAAAGGACTGCCTCCATGTTCCGCCGTTTGCGGCAGCCAGAATGCATGGGAAAATGGTGGACCTTTTCCACTAGAGTTAGTATATACGAACTGTATAGTTGCCGGTGAAAGCCGACGCCTCCAAAGTTATTTCATTCGGACGTCAACTCTGAAACATTCACACGCGCCAGATTACAGCCACACCATTGCTGACGGACAAACACAAAACGTCTCAACTTGATGTTTTGTGTTTGTCCCCATTTCGTCCGCCGTCTCCGGTTTTTCAAAAATCTGTAACGGAGAACCGATCCCGAACAAACTTGCCGAGTGCTCCGAGCATAGTTTATCATACACAGTTTGCCCACTTTAGAATAAACCTATCGTAATCACAAACCACGTGATCGAGGGCCTTGTGTCAAGAGAAGTACAATACAGAACTAAACTTATATTATTATCACAGTCTAAGCTACAATGGCAACCAAACAATTTAAAAAGAGCGAAAATTTCTCAAATAATCATTTCAGTTCGTAAAAGCGCCCTTTCACTACGGATGGGGTAACCAACGTTACTGGATCAGATAAGTTGACAAGCTCCGAGAAGAAAGTGACGCGTTGCCATTCCCTGCCGCGTAGCGGCGCTCGTGTCGGAGCTCGCCCGACCCGCTCGTCTGGCTTGCCTCGGTACGCTTGGATACGCGTGAAACACGACGTTTTTGTGTAGGTTCACGGAGTGTATTAACAACGACTGTTGCCAGCGTGATAATGTCCGGATTGAGTAAACATTTCCTGGGAATTTTGAGGAAAATTCACGCCCGCCAAGTCTTCTTAGTTTTGGCAGTTTTCGAAATTCGGCACCTAGGCAAGCACTTCGGAGAAATGGCTGCGTCTATCGTGGTTTCCGGCGCATAGACCGCTCTGCTTTGGGCGTTTGCAGACTGAAATACCGCGAACTTCCCTCTTCTGGTGTTCCGTGTTTGTGCGAGAAGTTCAGGCATAAACTGCTGCATACATTCCAAAGCCGCACTAGGAAAGAATGCCAATTTGAAGACGTCTTTGTCATATATGAAGTAGTCATTTGAAGGAAGTTAGTCGAGGCCTACTACTAGAACATCTGAGGTGGTGAAAACGGCTGGAGTTATTTCCCTCGTGTGTTCTTTACGTGTGTGATAACCTCGGTCCCTTGCATGGTGTAAGATAGAGAGGTGGGAAACGAGAGCCAAATGAGCGACCGGATTGTGTCCCTCTCGGTTTTCTCTTTTTCTGTGGCGCCATCTATGTGGAGCACCGCGATCTCTCACTCCGGGTGGGCGACCGGTGGCGACCGGCTAAACTGACGGAGTTGGTTTCTCGTGGATTTTCAATGGAGGACTGTCGTGCTCTCGGTTTATTTTGAGCACACTCCCATAAAGTTCCATGAAAATCCGATTCCAATTTTTTCTTCTCGCCTCAGCGCCATCTGTCGCAAATCGGGGTACCCGCAAGCAGACGAGTACACAATCCGGTCACGGCGGTGCGGTAGGCTTCTATGGGCCGTTTCCCACCTGTCTATCTTACACCCTGGTCCCTTGCGTGTGCGTGCCATTTCGGAGACGTGTGTAACTAAGGGGTAAGAATTTCAAGACATCACTTCCGATCAGCTGATCAGCGCGGATTTGTGTCGTACGTGTGAACGTGCTGTAGATATTAGCCGTTATTTCTACATTATCTGCTACAGCTTCGCAGCAACTGTGTACAGATTGTGACACTCTCGTTGTCTATGTGAAACGAGTTCATTTGTGTAAGCATATAGGCATGCGCTGCAGTGCCTGATACAGCAACATGCTTGTTGACGTTAGTCAACAAGCATGCTGTATCAGCATGTTGCTGTATCATGTTGCGGCTTTCCGAAGTGCGGCTAATGCGGAGCTTGTCAACTGAGCCGATCTAGTAACGTGGGGGTAACACACGACTTTTTATGTTTCAGTTTTGTTGTTTTGTATCATATCTCCCCCCCCCAAGCACCTTGGCGGATGCCTTGTAATCGTATTTTTCGCCGCCTTTCACCGTTTCTTTTCTCCCCTTACTCCGGAAAGCGTTGTCTGATACTTACATATACTAGCTTATCGCACTACATTATAATTGCACAACTTCAGAAATTAATTCTGGAACACGCGTTGACTATTTTGCCGTTGGCGTAGCGGATACGTGTCGGAGGGCTATATATAATGCAACGCGCACAGTGTTGCATGCCGGTATCTTTGGGAGCATAGTTTATTCAGGCGCCCCAGCCATCTCCCACATTTTTTCTTTGTCTTCTGCGTCGGCGCCGTCACTGTCACTTCACCGTTATCACAGAAATTCCCACGATTGCCACAATCACCAATATCACTGCAATGAAAGTTTCCAATGGGACACTGCACTTCCAGCTTCCCCGCCTCGCAGTCGTCCTTGCAAGAGAATCGGGTAGACTTTCCAGCGTGTTGTTGGCGTTCTCCGCCTTGCGCTTCCGGATGTCTCCATCGGCCTTCATTTCTGCGAGGGCAGTAGGCTTTCAAGCATGCGGCCGGCGTCACCCGCCTTCAACTTCCAGCTGTCCCTGTCCGCCGTCATCTCTGTGAGGCTCTCACGTAGGCTTTCCAGCGTGCGACTGGCGTCCTGCGCCTTGAGCTTCCAACCGTCCTTCTCCAGCGTCATCTCTGCGAGGCTGTTTTCTAGCCATTTCACCAGCTCGCTGCGTTCACTCGCCTCTTGCTTCCACTTCTCCAGGCTAGCCGTTGTTTCTGTAAGGATGGGGTGACACGAATTGCGGTACATTAGACGCGTCTGCCTCAATCGAAGCGCTCTTTGCCATGATGTGCCAGGTCACTAGTCATGGCAATGATGTCAGAAGTGTTCGCGAAAAGGGGGGGGGATTTTCCCGCATTTCTCTCAAATTCTTTACCAGAAATGTCTCAAATGTTTCTGGGAGTGATCGCCTCCCTCTCCTTTCTCAACGCCACTGCATCATGGTAGAGCTTGAAGTTAAAGCAACAGCATGAACAGAAGGGACGACACTGGACGTGTTTCTAATATTGTGTCATGTTTCTTTTTTGGTCCAGACTCCCAAAAGCTCTGTTATAATGTGTATCGAGAAAACTCTAGCAACCACACGAAAGGTTTTACATTACTTATGTGAGTAAAAGTGGTGCACATTCACTCGCTTTTGTAAATCGATATGTCCTCTTCAAGGGACATCTTCCCTGCATCTTTTTTGTTTTGCACTTGAATTGCGCCCCATCTGGAACTACACTGATGATTGCCGACATGATTTTACATAATTAAGATCTCGTTTTGCTATGGCCCATTATATTACAGTTCAAGCTCTGCAGAAAAATCAATTTTAAAAATGATACTTCAACATATCACTCTCTACTTTTCTAGTAGGGATGGATGTCAGGTATCGCTATATACAAATCCTTTCAGTAGTTTTGCATTTGCCTGAATTCTTCATACATCATGTCAAAAATGTTTGCAGTTGGAAAGAACGAAGGAGGCCTAAAATCTTGAGATTATTACAAGTTCATACTCTGAAGGAAATTAAGCCCATTTCATGCATATCTTTTATACATGCATCTGAGTGAACCAGAAAAATAGGGTTTATTGTGTCAATTCCACGTCCACCAAGACTGAATAGCCGATTATCACCCTCCATAGTGTTAATCGGGTAGGAAGACCTCCATGATGCCAGTCTAACGGAAAAAAGCTGAGCTATCACTGAGGCTACTGTGTGCAGGAGCAGCATTTCAATGGCTGTTCGATTTTTGTTGTTCATTCCCACTTTGTCGGTAAACGATGGCGCAGTCAACACCGAAAGTAGTTGTGCTCGGTTAAATAAAATAAAAACACGCTTATTATCATTTATGCCACAAACTTATCATGAAATCCCCGAAAACCGATCGCTCAACCTGCCGACCCGGTTGATTCAGCCATGCTTGATTTGGCCCTTCGTCGCGGGATGCCTCTATATTCGGCGAACTCGGCATTAACTCGATGAGCATTAACTCAGCAACAGCTTTACAAACGGAGAGTAACGCCAAAAATTGAACAGCCGCTGAAGTCTCCACGATGGTTGAGCAAATATCAGCTGAGCACGGGAAGGCCTAGTAAGCCACGTGCTCGCCTGGGCTTTTATATTGTCCACGACTGTATCTTCCTAGCGCGCGAGCGCTTGCTCCGCGGAAGAATGTTTCAAAACAGCGACCTCATGCTCTTGTGCTTGTAGCATTAGCTGCAATAATCTCTATTATAGAGGGCTGGGGCGCGCATATAGTCGCTCTCCGAGCAGGGCACAAGTGAAGCCACCAGAAGTTGGATGCTTGTCCCGGAAGTAGGGCGTCTGCTGGGCTTCCTAGTGCATACAGGTAATGTTTTGGTCCATGCTCTGCTGTGTCTTTGAGCTTTGAGTGGGTTTAAATAATCTTGTTCCGAATTAAATCCCGGGAATGAGGCATTTGAACTTGGGAAAAATGCACACTTAATCAAGTGGAGTCAAAAAAAACATTTACATTGAATGACTTCCCAGGATACTTCGACGGCCTGCGCGCGCTCTTACTGCGCAACAAGCAGGATCTCTTGAAGTGACAAGCGAAGTTCTAGCGCCCTTGACGCTTTTTGAACCAGCACTCGGAAGGGTTACAAGCCTGCCAAGCGCTCACTTCCGGGACACGCCGCTTACTTCCTGTAGCTTCATACCTGTTTGCTGAATGCGCCATCCAGCCCACAAGGGGAGATCAGTGATTAGCTGCAGTCTCAGCTTAAAGCGATTGTCCGGTGTTAGAGGCGGGGTTTGAGCCGCACGTCCGGGAGCTTCCTGGCTCGTGACGACGACCATTCCCCGAAGTGAAGAACCCAGGGGTCCAGTGGAGGTGGGAGAATTGGTAACGTAACGAACGGTTTAATTACATGGTTGCGATACAGTCGTCAAATCCGAGAGAACTCCTGAGCAGCCTCGCGCTCCGCCTTATATAGGGTCCGTTTTCTCCCTCACTCCCCGCCAGGGCAGCAGGTGCGCAGCAGCAACCCGCCGTCAAGTGCGTCGTAGCAAAGTCCGCCGCGTCGTAGCCAGAAGTGCGTCGTAGCCATGGTCCTCCGCAATTAGGTCATGCCTCTCTCCCTTTCCTGAGCGCGCCAAGCCCCACGCACGCACACACGTCCCGTTGACGTCACGGACTCGTCGAGACCTGTCTCCGCAGTTAGGCCCGGCCTCTCTCCCCTTCCGGAGCGCACCAAGCCGCACGCACGCACACACGTCCCGTTGACGTCACGGGCGCGTCGAGACCTGTCTCCGCAGGCGCAGACACGTAGGCGCCGGTTCCGTACTCCTCGAGACTCGTTTCGCGTAGGCCCCGTCCAGCAGGCGACGTTCCCGGACAGATCATGACTCGTTTCCGCCGCGTTGAAACTCGGAAGAAGGTCGCCGAAGGTTCCATTCTTAACAGCCCCTCCGGGGCCAGGGAAACCTCGAAAGGCCGGTGGTACAATCGCTGGCCTGAAGAGGTGGGCTTGAGTAGGCCTTGAGAAGTCGCTGCAAGCACCAAACAAACTCCCAAACCTCTTACAACGGAGGCATTAGCGGAAACGTCCCACACAACACCACGCCACACAGCAGCCAAACGCTCGGAATTCGCCAGAGACCCGCCAGACTGGACTACGGATTACAAAAATTTGCAAAAAAACTACAAATTTAAAACCTTAGGACAATTGCGGGTATCGAGACCCGCTGTCGCCAAAACACAACTCATTTTTCCAAAGAGGTCACTATGAACAAAATACAAAAGACAAAAACTCTTTGCAATTTGTGAGGTCCTTTTGGGGTTTTAACGAAGTGCCCCCACTTAGATCCTCATTCCCGTGGATGACGAAGACCTCTGAGATCATCCCTACTGTTTTTCGTGATGCCAGAAAAATCTGCTCAACCCATCGGCATTGCCGTTAAATTTGCCTTTCCTTTTTCTTGCCCTGAAGTCGTAGTGATCGATTTTCACGTGATTTCTAGACGTGAAAATGCGGTCCTTATAGCGCCGATAAAACAATCCGCCTTTTTCATGCCCCGTCACATTGGTCCTAGCAATCTCCTGAGCTGTACCGCGAAACCCTGACACACTAGGGTCGCTCTTCTGCTCGACTGTCAAAGACACTCCGTCTGCTCGTAGCAGAGGACCAAAGTTACGTGACGCCGGAGCTACGAGAGATCTTTCACTGATCCCGTCTTCCTCCGCCTTTTCCGCCGGCTCGTTGGGACGGCGTACACTTTCTAGTGCTACGAGGTCAGGCTGTTCTACAACCTGGTCCCTCTCATCCCGTTTCTCTGCCTCGAACTCTGGTAGTGCCTGCTCCCCGACAGCTGCCTCGGGCTCTGGATCACTCGTCAACAAAGGGGCGAGCTGACGCGATTTGGACCTCGTACCTGACTGAACTAGTCCCTCTCCCAGTTGTTGACCCCTCTCGCGCAGCAGGAATTCTGACCGGTTAGAAAACAAATAAGGATACTCCAACGGGACTGTTTGCGAGACAGCCGCCTCTGTCACTAGCTCTCCGAACGGGCCAGTTATCCTTACCGTCGCCATAGGCAGACAGACACTGTGCTTTTCGAGCAGCTGCTTGATCCAAACTACCTTTCCAGTAAAATCGGATGTCGTTACATACGACGGATGAACAACGTCCATCGTCGCTGCACTGTCACGAAGCACCCTGCACGGCTTTCCGTTTACCTGGAGCTCGTGAAGATAGGGACGAAGGAGCTCCAGGTCCTCGTCACTACCGGTCACGGTCGAGAACACAACCCGCGGTTTCTTACATCTGGCCGCTGTGTGTCCCGGCTCCTGACAGTTGTAGCACAGGAACGGCTTCCTTGCCTCGAACTGCCCTGTTTGGCTTTTCCGCGCCTCGTCTCCGTTCGAGTGTTCTGCGCTCTTTTCTGGGACCTTTTGTCCTGCTTCGGGCTTCTCGGGCCCGTTTTCTCGCGAGCCGTTTCCCTGTCGGAAGGTCTTGCGCTGATCGCTCCGGCCGGGTTCGCTTTCCTCTCCGCTCAGCTTTCTACGCGTTGCGTACTCTTCGGCTAGCTCAGCGGCCCTTTCGACAGTGTCGACTCCTACCCTGTCCTGCACCCAGAGCTTGACTGACTGCGGAATGCTACGAAAGAACTGTTCGAGGCACACACACTCGACTACCTTGTCTCGGCTTTCGTACACTTCCTCGCTCTTCAACCATTCTATCAAATTGGTTTTAAGCCCGTAAGCGAATTCCGAGTAGCCCTCGCTGCTCTTTTTGGATGCGTTTCTAAACCTTTGACGGAACGCCTCGGCAGAAAGGCGGTACCGTTTCAAAAGGCTGGACTTCACCTTGTCGTAGTCGTCCGCGTCTCCAGCACTAAGGCGCGCGACAACCTCTGCAGCCTCACAGGGCAACAAAGTCAAAAGCCGTTGCGGCCACGTTTCTGGGGCGAAGCTCAACTTCTCACATGTCCTCTCAAAGTTCACTAAGAACAGGCCCACGTCTTCCCCAACTTTAAACGGCTGCATGAGCTTCTTCATTTGATACGACTCGGTCTCACTTGCTCGCACCGGAGTCCCAACTCTACTGTTCTGTGAGTTTAATCGCTGTTGTTCCATCTCTAACTCTAACCTTTTTAGCGCTGCTCGTTCCTCTCTCGCTGCAGTCTGCTCCCGTTCCTCTCTCGCCGCAGCCTGCGCTCGTTCCTCTCTCGCCGCAGCCTGCTCCCGTTCCTCTCTCGCTGCAGCCTGCTCTCGTTCTCTTTCTCGTTCCTCTCTCGCTGCAGCCTGCTCCCGCTCTCGTTCCTCTCTCGCTGCAGCCTGCTCTCGTTCTCGTTCCTCTCTCGCTGCAGCCTGCTCTCGTTCTCTTTCTCGTTCCTCTCTCGCTGCAGCCTGCTCCTCTCGTTCCTCTCTCGCTGCAGCCTGCTCTCGTTCTCGTTCCTCTCTCGCTGCAGCCTGCTCTCGTTCTCTTTCTCGTTCCTCTCTCGCTGCAGCCTGCTCCCGCTCCTCTCTCGCTGCAGCCTCCTTTTTAGCGTTCTGAAGTAGTTCCCACGCAATTTTAATTTCCTCTGCTTCCGCGCTCTCTGAAATTGCTTTACTGATCTCAGATTTCTTCATCTTTTGCTCCACCTCCACACCCAATTCTTCACACAAACAGAATAAATCTGTTCTCAGTAACCTCATTAGATCCATGATCGCTGCTCTTTAGCTTTGGCTTTGTTCTAAAACTTGTCGCAAGGTTGTACACAAACCCAGCGCACGAGTCAAAACCTAAGGATTCCCAGCAGTTCAAAATTAATCACCCATAATCTGAAGCCTGGCGAATCTCAAAGCAAAGTCCAAACGCTCACCCGCAGATGTAGCACGATGTCGCATGGTCCGATCCCAACCGCTGCCAACCAGTTGTTAGAGGCGGGGTTTGAGCCGCACGTCCGGGAGCTTCCTGGCTCGTGACGACGACCATTCCCCGAAGTGAAGAACCCAGGGGTCCAGTGGAGGTGGGAGAATTGGTAACGTAACGAACGGTTTAATTACATGGTTGCGATACAGTCGTCAAATCCGAGAGAACTCCTGAGCAGCCTCGCGCTCCGCCTTATATAGGGTCCGTTTTCTCCCTCACTCCCCGCCAGGGCAGCAGGTGCGCAGCAGCAACCCGCCGTCAAGTGCGTCGTAGCAAAGTCCGCCGCGTCGTAGCCAGAAGTGCGTCGTAGCCATGGTCCTCCGCAATTAGGTCATGCCTCTCTCCCTTTCCTGAGCGCGCCAAGCCCCACGCACGCACACACGTCCCGTTGACGTCACGGACTCGTCGAGACCTGTCTCCGCAGTTAGGCCCGGCCTCTCTCCCCTTCCGGAGCGCACCAAGCCGCACGCACGCACACACGTCCCGTTGACGTCACGGGCGCGTCGAGACCTGTCTCCGCAGGCGCAGACACGTAGGCGCCGGTTCCGTACTCCTCGAGACTCGTTTCGCGTAGGCCCCGTCCAGCAGGCGACGTTCCCGGACAGATCATGACTCGTTTCCGCCGCGTTGAAACTCGGAAGAAGGTCGCCGAAGGTTCCATTCTTAACACCGGCAAAGCGCACTCAATCGCTGCCCGCGGCGTTTTTTTTTGTTTTTTTTTTGAGCAGCGAAGTAATTTTTAGTTGGGCAGCAGGCCTCCTTTTCGGCGGGTTAAGCCGGATTAACGGAGGCGTCTCCTAATCCATTATCCGTGTTGTCCCCTCGGGGAGGGTGGTAAACAGGGGGCGGAGGGGGCAGTGAAGGGGGGAAAGGAGGGCAGGAAAGGAGGAAACACGAAAAAGTGGAAAGCGCGAACTGTACAGCGGCCTTTAAGCCCGAAGTCGCAAAATCCCTGTTTGTGCAAACCGGAGTGGCTCTTTCCGGACTGTCTCCGGATTGATTTTAAACCGGATTTAGTTTTCCGGATTGATTTCAAACTGTTACTTTTGGTAGGGTATCGGTCGCCAACAACGCTTCATTTTCGCTCGTGCCGTCAGATTCAAAGCTCTCGTTAGAAGTGGCTTGGTCATCGCTGGCGACGCCCGACGTGAGTTCATCCTCGTCGAAGTCGTCTCTGGTTGGAGTCGTCAAGATCGTAGCGCCGGCACGAACCATTTCCATCTCCTTAAGTTTGTGAAAGGTTGACCTGGTTGAGCTCTGCTGCTCGCTTGGCCCTCGCCGCTCGATTTGATTTTGTTTGCTTAGGTATCAGATAAGCCTGACCTTACCCCATGTATTCCTTCCTGCATTTCTTCTCTTTTGGCGGCACCCCGCGCTAACGCTAGTATAACTTGTCGTGCTTCGTGACTTCTGTAGTTGAAAAGTAAACTTTTGGCACACATTTCGGTTGGTGACTTCGCTAGTGGTAACAACAGTAACCGCCGTTGCCCGAAGCGAATAAAATAAGAAGGAGAAGACCAAGGAAGACAGTGATAGGTTGCATTGTTTCTAGACTGAACGGGATGCTGAGCTAAAAAAGAACAGAAGCGGCATGAAGCTTCAAGCCATTCAGCTCGTCTCTTTGCTCAAAGTCTTTCTGATATTTGAACGGTTTTAGCCCACACATACAAAGAAGAGAGGAGGGACAGGAAAGAGCGCTACTCACAACTGTTTTCATCAAGATGAAGAAAAGGAAGAACAGCTTGTGCGGGCGAGGGAACACCCGACTGTGTGTTTTATATTCCTGTTTTATACTTCTGCTTCCTTTTCTTTCTTTTGTCATCTTTATGGGGATTTTGAAGTTGTTCTTCCTTTTCTTCATCTTGGTGAATACAGTTGTGAGTAGCGCTCTTTTCTGTCCCTTCTCTCTTCTTTATATGTGTGCGCTAAAACCGTCCAAATGTCTAACTACCAACTAGCCCAGTTATCCACCCTTTTACAGTTTATTTCTGATATTTACTGATATAGTGGGTTTTGATGACGCTTAGCATATTTTTACTTGAAACCATGTGTTAGTTTCACTAATTAAAGTTTATTAGTTATTTTTATTTATTTAGCGAACCAATTAGTAAGTATCGCGCATTTTATTACGTCTGCACCCATGAGTAACGCGGTCCAGAGAAAATTATATTTTTTACCTGGAATACACTAATTTTAGGAATTTTGTCAGTCTTCGCCAGAACACTCGGCATATTTATTTCGGGGCAATCAAAAGACCTACCTCTAAAAGCGTGTTGTATTTAAAATAAAAGCACCTTGGTAGGTTACCTCCCGGCTGGGGTTCCGGACGGTGGGGCCTGCGGTTTCCGTGTCCGTGAGTGACGTTTGCTGTTGCTAGCTCTCAAGAAGATTCCAACGCATGGAACACTTCGGCGTTCCTCTACTATGTCTCGTGCTTTGAAACCTTAGACCATCTAGGTAGCCCGCAATGTGGCAGGTATAAATAAAAAAGGAAATCGCAAAATAAATTTTTAAAAACGCTCTCTTACATACCGTTTTTCTTTGCCAAATTTTTCGGAGGCTGCTTTCTTTCGAAGATATATAAAATCATATTCCTTCTTGCCTGGTGCGTTTACTGTAGCGGCATGGCACACAAAGGGAAGCCATCCATCTAAAATCATGAGCAGACACCCGATTAAAAGGCTTGCGCTAAACCGAACTCCCAAACACTGAGCATAAAACGCGAGCAGCCACGGGTGGAGAACTGGGGAGAACCGCCGGTACGAGAACGCACCGCGGCAGTGGTGGCATCGCACGACTCCTGGTGAGATTGGTCCATTTGACGCAGGCTTATTGCGAAGTAGGCGCCGCGTACCTGAGCTTTCGGCTGCAGGTCAAAGGAGCCCCAGGTGGTGAAAATTAATCATCAGCCCTCCGCTGGAGTGTGCCAGATACCCGTCGTTGGTTTGTCACGTCAAACCCATTATTTTGAGTTCTTCTCTTTTTACTTACTTTAGGTTTATAGCTTCCGTGAGCACAGGAAAAAGAACGATGGCTCAACGCACGAAAAACCAACAGCATTGCTTGACACCCGAGGTTGCAGCACTGAAAACAGCACTGCATGATTATAATTTTTAAATATTGAAGACATGAAGACATATGTGACACCCAGATGTCTTACCTGCTTAGATTGTTTGCTTTCTGTTTTCTTTAAATAGACGTTTTAATATTTCATTGTAATTAATCTGAGGCGAAGGCATTCTTCCGCAGAGAAGATGGGATTGATGCAGGTATAATTCGAAATTAGGACGGGCAAAAACAGGAGACGGGATACCGCACAGCCTAAGAGAAGCGTTCAAAACAAGGCAATCTAAAAAGCAAGCCTGCGCAGTGTCTCGTCTCCCCTGTTACTTGTCCCTCGTCGTTTGGCACACCGCCACTGCTAAGCGAAATTAAACTCTCACAACCATCTTCCCTGATACGTGGTTCCCATTTTAGCTTAGTAACGGGCACAGTAAAAAACAGTTATAACATTTATTCTTACATTTGGCAGATTTGATATTTGACGGTAGAACAAGGCGTCGGCAAACGATGAACTTTCTGCTAATATGTTAATGACAACATTACTCCGCGATAGTTGTTTACATAGCCACCTAAGTAATAAAGTGTATATAGTAGCAAACAGTGGAGTAGCAAAATTTCATTTCAGGACGGGTTCAAAGACATTATCCCCCCCCCCAATGACAAGGCAGGGTGAGACTTGGCGCTACGGACGCTCACGCAAAGATTAGGGAGGTGCTGTTAAGATAAAACGGGTGAAGCTGCATTGTTATTTTTTTTAAACGGAGCAGGCTTCATTTGGGCTCCCTGTTCTACTGTCGTCGTAGTTGCGGCCCACTAACTTTAAAAGCTTCCTCACAGCACACAACTCCCTCCGCTTTTTGAGGTAGCACTGCATTACCAACGCGTGCCGGCCAGACAAAACAAAAGGATAGCTATACTGTCACAAAACATTAAACAGCAACACACAAAAAATCTCGACGCTGAAAAATCAGAGCAAACGTCCACCCACAAACACTAGGCCATATTCCAAGCCGCCATTAAAATGGCCGAGACAGCGGAAGTTGAAATTCAGATGCCGCGAGTAACAAGTCAGCAACGTCACCGCTGTAACATTCCCACTAGAAGCACGGAAGAGCATTTTAAGCGCTCCGTGTTCCTTCCTTTCATGGCTTACCTGATCACACAGTTAGATGGTAGATTTAAAAAGCACCGGCGTACGTTGCAATTACTTTCGTCGCTTCTGCCTGCAAAGATCTCGGACAGCGGGACAGCTCCCGGCGCTGAAGAGTTTTTGGAGCTCTATTCAGGCCTGGTTTCAGTTCCTGAACTCCAATGCGAGCTGCTCAGATGGGCTTCCAAATGCAAGACGGAGAAACGTGAAACGCCCGTCACGTCCGCGCTACAGGTGGTCGCCCTCTCTCCGGAGGCCCTATTGGCGACGAGATGTTTTTGGTTGCGCCACCTCGCGGGCGCCCTCCTGTGACGCAGCTGGTAGGATCCGAGCAGACGACTCGCTATGTCAAAGCACGGAGTGGCTATGTTAGTTCGCAACTATGCAGATTAAAACGGTTTATTTATTAAAGAAACGCGTATAAAGTTTTTGTGAGTGATCTTTCTAATAAATAACAGCGCCTCGAAGTTGCTTTTTTATTAGAAAAACTTTAAAATGTTCAAAAACAAGCCTGGAGCATTACATTACAGCTTGCGCGGCGTGCGTCAGGGCTATTCAAAGCCTCTCTGACTCTTTTTTTTGTTTCTTGATCTGTGGAGGCCGCTTTAGAAAAAGGTTTTGCATTCACCAGAGTAATTGACGTAGTGTCTTCTTAGCTGTGCACGTGCGCACAGTTGCGTTGGAAAGCGCCGCACACTTGTTTTAGCTGCATTGAGCTTGCCGATACCGACGTTTCTATCCAGGTGTGGCTCGACAGTTGCTGCTCGAGCAAATGCTCGTCAGCAAATGACGCTTAGCTCCTCCCGAATCGAAAACGCGGCAAAGAAGTTTGTCAGCATCGCGACTTCTGCTCGAAAGAAAAGAAGAAATGTTCATAAATTCTTAAATTGTCGGCCATGGCCCGGCAAATTCGGGCGATTGATTAATTTGTTCTATCCTATTTTTACCAAGAATTGTTTACAAATTTAAAATCGCTCGCTGAGGAGCGCATCACGCATTATGCGCATTTGGGTTCGCAAAAACGAAACATACAAACGGTAGTAATTTATAGCAGGTATATTCCTCATTTTCTAGGACGCTGAAGTGTCACCGACTAACTAGATTACTTCGATCGCGAGGGGGTCTCGCACGTTTCGGGTCGGCCGGGTGAATAAGCAGGGATTTAGTCGAAACGACTCCGGAAGCCAGCCTCCACTTCTTCCTGCCAGTTATTTTGAGGAAATGTTCGTTTACTGGTTTACAAAATTAAAAGAAAAGGAATCAACTCGGAACTAATAAGAGACCAACACTCACAGAGCACATTGGAACCAACAGGATACACGGAGTTGCTTTCACTGAAGTGTTCACTACACACGCAAGAGGTTCTCGCATTTCGCTTTCCTTTTTTTCAATTTGATGAGATTTTCCTTTCTTAGTTTTATTTTGTCCGAATCATAATAAAAAAAGACACCCTATTCGCCGTGGTAGACGCTGTAGCGCGATAAAGCGCTGGATATTCTATTTTCCTCGTTCAGCTTTTTGTACGGGATAGAGAACAGCACACCACCATCCGACCACTTCGACACCTCAGCTCCAAAAGTGTTTGTTGGCACGACTACGCGTGCCACATGCGGTTTAAAGCTTTGGTAAAATGTCCTACTACAAATATCACTTCACCAAATAAACACAACGCGTGAAACAGGCTTTGCCGCGCGTTACCCCAACAGCGCATGAAGCGAGCTGACGAGCCGAGGGATCCAAGATCTGCGCGGTCTGTCCCAGTCTGTCCTACCCGTGACGTCACAAACGATGATTATGATAGCTAGAGAAGCGCCCCTGTAGTTCGCGCACGCCGCCGATTCCCAAACGTCCATCGTCTCTTCGAGATCCTAGTGACTCTGCGCGTAACAACGGCGGGAGCTGAGCGCTTGTTCTCTTCGCTACGACGGTTGAAAACATACCTGAGAGCGTCCACTTCGAATGAGCGACTGCTCGGTCTAGCGCTTTTGAATGTTCACCGCGACATTGAAGTTCAAGCGGAGGACGTCCTGGATATTCTTTATCGTGAACGCAGGCGGCTGCATTTTAATGTGTAGGCGCTTGGCATATATGAGATGATCAAGAGAGCCTGTAAATTGCTTTCTGAAATAACTAGTCACACTTACTTTTTTATTCGTGGTAATTTCTAGTCGAAAGCACGTAATTCTGATCAGTACTCAAGGTGTGCGTGAGCGCAGCGCCACCCGTTGCTTACAGTGCAGTTGTTTTTACAAATCATTTAACACATCACTGACATTGTTTTATATTATAACCATGTGTTCGTTTTATTATGTTCGCTTTGGTTTGATTGAACTGTGTATTTTAGTGAGGATAGTTTGTAATACATGGCCTTGAAATTGCCATCCTTCACCCCACAAATGTTTCGAAATATCCGTTTTCTCTATATATCTGAGATCAAGTTCCGCATCCCATCAAATAAACAGGAATAAAGAAATATTGCCTATTTTATTTATTTCAGCATTTTCTACCCCACAAACACTTTTCCCGAAAGCATATAAGTTGGACACAGTCAGCCCCGCGGGGGGGGGGGGGGGGGTAGGTTTGGCATTTCGGGGGGGGGGGGGGGGGGGGGTTCGACCCTCCAAACCCCTTCTCTGCCTACACCACTGGTAGCAAAGGTATAAATATAATCCTAACTACCTTTTGTACGGTGCGTGCTTTACTAGCTTTCATGCCTAGTAGTGACGTCGCCTGGCATTATATCAGCAGTGAGGGCATATTTTGCCTATGCCCTGTTCCATCTTGGAATATTGATACAAAATAATTGAAAGCACGAACTTTGTTTTACCATAAATGTAAATGAGAGAAAACATAAAATTACCAGAACTTAAAGAAAGAATATCTGTCTTGGAGATTTCACAGTAATAGCTTTCATGAAACTTGTAATTTTGTAGAAATTATCTTCCCTCGTATTTTTCTGTACCTGATTTAACTAAACGTGTATTTTGCATAACTTCTCTGTGCTGGCATTTTCCTGGGATTCGATTAACAGAAAATGTAATTTTACATAAATTTTTTTGCACTGGAAATTTTTCTGTAACTGCTTTGACAGAACTTGTTATTTTACATAAATTACCTCCTACCAGGGTGTCGAACCGGAACCGAACCGAACCGAAAACCGGAACCGAACCGGTATTTTTTCCGGAACTGAACCCGAACCCGAACCGTTATATTGTTATCGCGATGAACCCGAACCGGAACTGAACCGGAAAAAAATAACGGTTACCGGCTCATGTCAAAACGGTTCGGCCACGCGCTGTTGACAATGAATGTGCTATCAATGCCATTTTTTTTTAAGTGCCGTCAACTGACACACACCTCGCCTACATATTTTTCTTCTCTACTCAGTCTTAGGAATATAAACGCTGCATCCATGAATCTTGACAAACGCTGCATCCGTGAGATCTTGACATAGGAACCAGTATTGCGCTGGTCGCGGCTTGCACTGGAAAAAAAAATTGGAAGGCTGTGCAAAAAAAAAAAAAATCGCGTCACGGGATTTTATTTTTTTACAATCTCGTAAATCCTAAATGCTGCTGTGTGCTCATTTCATAACACGTTTCTAGAACGCGCGAGTTCTTGAAGCTTGCTTCCATCGGAATGAGAAAAGAAAAGGCTGTGGAGTTTGATAATGTTTGAGGGAGAGAAAGAAATTTTATTTACAGTTGAAATGAGCATTCATGAATTATATCTGCTCTTCGCTGCCCCAACCACCGGTCAGAGTATATCGAGCTATGAAGTGTCAAGATTTACATGCCGTATTTTTTCGTACCGGAAACTCGATAAATGCGGGGGAAAAAACAGGGATACAAACCCTAGTCGCTCGCGGAGAAGCGAAGCTGCGCGCACTTTCGAATTTGACAAAGGATCTGCCGAGCTTCTGTTGCTTCCGTCGCCTGCCCAGCGTAGTCATGGGACTCAAGCGGGCGCGTGCGCTCAAACCAACGCTCAGCAGACGCTGGAGTTAGCGCCCGTGACAGACAGCCCTGTCATCAGACAGTCGTTGTTTGCCGCTTGCATTGGCTACAGGCTTTTATAAACGTTATGCACTACTAGTTTCGACGATGTATCCCGTTTCTGTATGTGCTGATTTCAGATGTTTTATTTGTAATTTATTTTGATGTTGCAATTTGTCATTTATAATTTCCGAACCGGTTCGCGAACCGGTTCAGCGCCCCGAACCAGTTCGCGAACCGGTTCGCGGATCAATTAATCGAACCGGAACTGAACCGGAACAAAGTAAATTTACCTGAACCTGAACCGTAACCGAACCCATATTTTTTTCGGTTCGACGCACTGCCTCTTACTAAAAAAAATAAAAAAAACAAAAAAAATTAGAAACAGAGAAAGAATGCTTTGCAGCAATATTCTGGCAGGCCACCATTTCTATTTTTTTACACACCTTATTTTTACAGTGTGTACAGACCACGAAGTTCGGCTGGTCATGTGATGGTATCCTGAACGGACATTAGCTAAGTGCTTTAGGTCTTTAGATAGGTGGTTCATCCCAAGTAGCACCCAATGTCGTGCGAACGTTCCCTGGGTGTTCTGAATGTTGAAGGAACGTTAAAACACCATTCGGAACGTTCTAGAAACGTTCGTATGCGAACATTCCCTACAAAGTAAGCTGCTCAACATTCTAGGAACGTTCGTTGGCGAACATTCGTACGCACAATGTTCTCGGAACATTCGCCTTCGAACATTCATATGCGCAACGTTCTTTGAATGTTCGCTTGCCAACATTCCTAGAATATTCGCAGGTGAAGCCAACTTTACGGAGCTCTCACGCAGCCTGTGGTTCGAAACACCATCCACTATCTTTGTGCCAAAAATATGCAAATTAAGTGGAGTTTCTGGAAACTTAGCATAAGGGATCAGTTTTATCTTGTATGAGTCTACCGAGGAATGTGATATAAGGTGTAGGAGAAAAGCAATGGTTTTCAAAACTTGATAATAAACTTGGCACTCACTGCGTATGTAGATGTGCAGTTTTGAATAGACCCGATTTTTATCATGTGAGGTTCAAAACTTTGAAAACGGCTATATCCTGCAGTCGAATGTGGGATGCCATGTGTATCTGTTCTTAAGCTCGGAGTGAGTAATCGGTTTTGTATGCAGCACCTTTCGAATGAAAGAACTTGACAAGTGTCAGATAGGAGTAAATTGTCGTTAGTACGTGCTTAGGCTAGTGTGCCAGGAAAGCGGGAATCTTGTTCCTGCGCCTTGTAAAATATCTTTCGATTAAAAATATTAATCGCCCTGTGAGGAGCTTTACCACATCCATATATGTAGTATGGCTCATTGGTGCTGTGGCGAGATGTTTCGGTGGCGCCCTCGTTTGGTTACCTTTTCGTGACGTCATTACCTTGTGAACAACAAGTTCGATGGTGTTTCGTGGAAGCCTGAAATCATAGCGCTCTCCGTCTAAATTGATTGAAGTTCTGACATTCCTCTTACTTCCGTCGATGATACATCCTTTGCTGACGTCATAGTCTGCATTCGGCCAATTGTGGTTTTTCTTCTTTTCTTCAGAATAGATACCTGCAACTACCATAAGCATTATTCCATGAATGTTGATTTACTGTTCTGAGAATGTTCTGCAAACATTAGTCTGCTTTTCGAAACATTCTTAGAATGTTGTGAATGTTTATTCAATGTTCTTTCAACGTTCTCCAAACGTTTCGTGGAGAATGTTCCCCAGATGTGATGGATAAGTCTCTACGCTACGTTCTAAGAGCGTTCTGAGAACGTTCCCAGATACATTCGCAAACGTTCCGAGAACGTTGCAAATGTTCTTGCTAATGTTCTTGGAATGTTCTTAGAATGTTTTTGTGCTACTTGGGATCTTGTGAGATAACATCGAAGATGAAAAAGTTGCTTCTTTTTCACTGCCCAAATACAGCCTACAATCACCACTAGCTTAAGAGCCGGAGGGACCGGCAAGTTTATAGCATCTCATTATCGCTCGGCAGGCGATCAAATCGCGGCTTGAGAACACATCGCATGGCAAGAGCTGCGAACATAATGAGCCAAGCCCTCCGTTTCTTGAACCGTTGGTGACCATGGGTGCAATCCTGACTCTAACAACACCACCTAATAAAAGCTTGTGCACTAGAATGTTCACGTCATCGCAGCGAGACCGAGCGAAGCCGCAGATTGAACACGAGCACTGTTTCAGCTTTCGTCTGGGCCTCGTGCCCAATGAACGCGACGAAGGACGCTCGGTATTGGGCTGGCGTTCAATTGCCGAGTTTGTGCCATCAGTCTGTGACGGCGTTCCACGCTGGAAGAGGAGGATGTTCGCAGTACTTGGTTATTCTAGTTGCTGTTTGCTCAACTAAAATTCTATGAACTCACTCGCGTATCTCTAAGCGAAAACAGTATGAGATGCTTTTATTCGCAGTACTACCGCTGTTACACCGCAGAAGGCAAAAAGACGCACCGCCAGGAGTTTACTTCAAAGGTCGTCCCCCGCGAGGCGTCGAAGGTAGGCCTGTCTCTTCGTCTCCAGCCAGGACAGAAACTTGCGCTCTTTCAGCCTCTGTGCAGCACTGTACCTCTGCTCCGTACGACTCCGGGCCTTGACGTAGCAGTCGTCTAAACGCTGGAAAGGTTCCAACGGTTTTTGTTTTCGCCTTAGTGTATGCCAGAAGGGATATAATTACTAGTGAGTTTTAGTATTTGCGTTTTTGGATCAAACGCAAGCACTGTGCGTTTTCGTTAGCGTTGCGATTTCCACACTGAGTCTGCGCGGGGACCAAAGCTGCGTCTAGGACTGGCGAATGGGGACGATCCGCATGCGCAGCGTGGAGCCAGGTAGCACTAAAGCACAGTCGCAGCGTTGCCGTTTAGCTCCTAGACAAAACTACTAAAACTGTCTAATGACAGCATAAGAAACAAACGGTCTGGGAAGTTCGGAGCGTCTTATTGTAACTGCGCAGCCGATGAGATTGTGTTACAAGACTACTGGGATACCCAAGTACTTATCACGAAGATCAAGATACCGTGATTATGCGAAGTCAACTGCTGCGTCTTTTAGAACTTTAGTGGTTGCGCTGAAGGTGGCATTGATGGAGGTAGAAATTGGTTTCCTCGCAACGTAAAGAAGTGATAGAAACAAGGAGTGAACAGAAAGGCACGGGCAAATAGGTGTGAAATGAAGACAGAAGGGTTGTCCCGAATAGCATCAAACAGTTCTTAAGAGATAGTAACAAAAAATACGTGAGAACGCATCGGAAATCTGCAGCCTTCCCAATCATACCTCCCCCCCCCTCGGTCACTGGAAGCTTTAAAGAAATGTGTAGAGTGCGGCACGTCACAAACCACCTTAGTGTTTCTCTGCAGCAAATGAGATTAAGGCATTCACTAATAAGAACACCGCAGAACAAATCAAGAAGTTGGAACCGCGAACGCAATAAATAACACCTTGGCCATTTTAAAAGGGTAAAACAGCGCAACAAGACACGGACAGGAAGAAGTACACAAACGGAGTGCTGAACATGGTGAACAATTAAAAGAGCCCAAATTAGAAGAAATGAATTGTAGTACGGTGGTGAGTTTGGCGAGTAGGTGATGCATTTTAAAAGGGTAAAACAGCGCAAAAAGACACGGACAGAAAGCAGTACACAAAATGGAGCCCATTTAGAATGCCTCACCGTCACGCCCAAGGTGTTGGGCGGTGGTGCTGAATATGTCAGATATCAACAATAATAGCCAAGGCGTTGCTTAGCGTTTTAATAGCCAAGCAACGCCTTGGCTATTAAAACGCCACACTCACCACCGCCCAACACCTTGGGCATTTTAATAGCCAAGGCGTTGCTTATCACGTGCACAGTTCCTACTGATTGATCTGTTCTTCGGTGTTCTTATTGGTGAATATGTCAGATATCAACATCATCGTTCAAGACTCACAGCAAAATGAAGATTAACACAGCTTTCGCCGAGTGACGCTGTGGCCACAAATTGCGAGCATCATCGGTCAACCGGATTTGACGGATCAAATAGAGAGCCCACAGCCATTCTGAGCGCAGTCGAGGGCCAGACTTCGGCATATCACTAATCTTGCCGGTTTCGTGGCAGGTGAAAGATTATTTCGCGACCTTTGCCTTGTTAGTTTGTTGAGACCGTTGCCTGCAACAAGTGAGTCTGAGAAAATTGCGTATTTTTATTGTTGTTGTTGTCTTTGGATGCGCGTAGAAACTTCTGCATTTAGTCATATCTGCCACGGATTGTATTTTATATTTTAAGCCAGCTTTATCTGAAGAGACTTTTATGACTTTTACCACCTGTAGACATATCTATCCACCATCTCCACGCATGTTCTCAGAATTTCTGATAGAACCATGAAATCGATGGAAGCGGGTTGACAGCTTGAAGCATTAGCAGATTATTTGATTGTGCCAATTTTTCACGCATTTCAATTAACATTTGTTGTTTCGCCATATAAGTTCCCTTCTGCCTTTTTTTCTTTCTTTTCCGGATATTTAAGAGTGGTGAATGGAGCTATCGCACGTGCAGAAATAGACACATCGTCTCAGCCACTGGCTGAGCACGGGCGATGCGAGCGGAGGTATGCCACCAGACGGGGAGGACGTAGTGGCTGCTCAACTTGCCGGGATAAATGCAAATTTTGAACTGCTATACTTCCTGAAGGTAAATGTTGAAAGCCTCTGCGACCTCCCGTCTAAGGTGGAAGACCTGTCGTTGAAGCCAGCAGTAAAGTCCATAAAGCAAACAATTCAAGGTCTAGAGGCATCTATAAAAAAACTATTTGAGGATATGGTGCAACTTGTGAGTGAAAATATCATGTGATATATCCACATAGGTCAGAAGTAGGTTCACTGCAAGCCACGGTGTCTGACTAAACTGTAATGATAGCACTACTCCGATTCAACATTAACCAAAACATACAGTGCAGTCGAAACTACAATATGTACCGACGGCAAGGACTTAACTGCCAGTTTGGTTGACCTTGCTGGAAAAGCTTAAACGCATTTTAAAGACTGCTCAGCTATATACCGCTGTTTGTCATATACAGACCACTATCCGAAAATGTGCCTAACGTTTTAGAAAAGCGATATATAACTTCGAATAAAATTCTTTCCACCCATGACTCGTTGGTGATTGTAATGTCAATTTATTGAGTCCATCAAGCCGATAGTTTGTGGGTTTCCAAATATGCTCGCTAATTTCAATATAGAAATTTATATTCTAACAAAGACAAGGGTACAGCACCTCCGAGATCAGCTAGTAATATCTAGCATTTATCATGTCGATGTAAGAAACTCGGTACTGCATGTTGTAATCGCAGAAATTCAGCAGAAAGTTGTGGATCATTATTTTGTACTCTGTCCAATCAACTTCTACAACGTCTCCGAAGAAATGTCGGAACACCATAAACGAATCAAATTCAGTGATGCGGGTCGTCTGGATAGAATAACTGTAGCTTTTGACTGGGTATCTTTTACACAAATCAAAAAGGCACCGGGCGTTGATAACATTCGTCTGTACGACCTAGTTAGATTTTTTTTCTTTTGCTCTGAGTAACACGTTGCTACACATATTCAATGGAATTGTAAGAAGCGGTGTTACTCCCAACGACCTGGAAAACGCAATGTTCAGACCTCTATATAAGAGTGGGGGGGGGGGGGCGGGGGTAAGCGCAATTACCTCGACAGTTATAGGCCAATATACTGTATATCCTTCCTTGCGTAGCCGTGGTACTTGAAAAACGTACTTTAAAAACAATGACGTCTTTTTCTTTGTAAGTATGACATTTGGTTGTCCCATCAATATGGTTTATTGTTTGGCGAGGGACATGCTTATTACCAGAGGATTTTGCCGACACGTTGTTGGACGCAATCAATACAGAGAAATTTATTTTCGTCTGTTCTTAGATGTATCAAAATAAATTGACTCTATCTGCCACAAAAGTCTCCTAAAAAACGTTCGAGGGCACCTGAGCACTTCTTATGAGTTGTGAATGCGAAAGCATGAACGTCGTTCTTTCGCTTCCTTAGTTCGTCTGCGGCGTAGTGGCGTGAACGGCCATGTTTCCTCGGCGGACGGCCGAGCGCAGTTTTGTGAAGTGGCCGCGCCGCGCTCGGCCGTGCGGCCTCTCTGGAGTTTGCCCTAGCGGGCTCTGGCTTTTCCGCCAACGCTCGCTTTTCTGACCGGCGGCACCGCCGCTGCGTGCGCTGCGCAGCCATGAAAAAAGCTCCTCTAATGGCTTCTTTTTTTAACTACGTTGCACGAGAGCTAATTAGATCCTCGTTCTTTGACGACGCGAGCCAGCACACTGGAGCATAATCCATCAGAGATCGGCTTCACTTGGGAAAAGGGATTTTAGGTTCCGTTTGGCCAACGTTTGGCATGGTTTCAACGTTGGTGACGTCGGTTCGCTCGATGGGACAGTTAATGCTTTCGCATTAAAAATATTCGGCTACGGTTTTCTAGCGCCCTTTTTTAAAGCGCAGCTTTCAGGCGCCCGTTTCAGGGTTGAGCGGCGTCGGCGTCGGCGTCGACGTAACCATGCTAAGTTTAGCGGGAAAAATGACGTCACGTGACCCCAAACGCAGTTTAATTCTCGGCTAAATATAGCAGGAAAATTGAACTCATGTGAGTTGAACACATATTCAGTTTCCCCGCTAAATCTAGCTGGGAAAATGAGTCACATGTCTTGGTGTCACGTCACTTATGAACAAATTCAGTTTCTCCGCTAAATTTAGCGGGAAAATTGACGTCCCGTACAGAGGAGGAGTAGGGGAAGGTACGGAGGAGAGGAAAGAAGGAAAAGGAGAGGGGAGGCGGGAGGGAGAGGAGGTGAAGTAGGAGGGGAGAGGAGGAGGGGAGGGGAGGAGGGGAAGGAGTAGAGGAGAGGAGGAGCAGGAGCGGAGGGAAAGTAGGGAGAGGAGGCGAGCGGAGGAGAAGGACGGTATAATGAAGGAGGAAGGAAGGAGGAGGAGGAGGAACTGTGCGAAGGACAAGGAGCAGAGGAGGTGGGGAGAAGGACGGCGAGAGGAGAGGAGGAGGAAAGGATACTGAGGAGGAGGAAGGGCATACCCTCCGTACCCCCTCCTCCTCAAGAAATGCGCTCTAATTCCGCGTTACCGAGATTTGTAAACGCCTAATTTTTCGTTACTTCCTAATATTTTTTTATTAGACAGGATTTAGCAGTTTTCGCTTTGCAATTTTTAGAAGCTCACGCGTGATGCCTAAGCGCCGGGGTGGTGCAAGGTTTTTTTAGCACAACTTTTATTTAATCTCTAATAATCTAATAAATTACCAATAAAAAACTATTTGAGTGTGAATTGGTTCAGTACGCTGATGATATGTTAGTGGTGTCGCGTCATATAGACGTGTCGAATTTCGTTATTTCTTTAAGGTCAAATGCCACCCAGTCGAGGGACTGGCTCATAACCAACAATACAAATATTAGAACAACAAAAAAAAACCTGTGTGTTTTGTAGACAAGTTCACATCTTGAACACAGGGAGGAGACACCTCACCGAAGGGGAGCACGAGTATCAAGCGCAAGCACCTTGGGACAGTTGGCCAATGAGCAGCGTACACACGGGAAGCAACGTGACCATGTCGAGGCAAGCTCGTGAACCTCAGTTTCCTTTAGTTGTAAGAACGCGACGTTAATAAACAGTGCATAACATGTTTCAGCATCCCGTCGAAATATTCTTTTTTCTATACTCGACAAACTGTGTGGATTGTAGATCCGTTTCATAGAGAATATGGATACTACTAAATACTTGGGAATGCTATTTGACAGCGACTTTTTAAGAAATTCCCAACTTACATTTCTAAAAAGCGGGTAGTGTCATGTCTTATGTATCTTAAAAGAATGACTTTGCCTATTTCATGTTAATGATATTGTTATTATTAACATTACCTTCCTTGAGGGCGAGGATGCCGAATAGTGAAGCATCATCTTGAACAAGTCCCAGTATCCGAGGTCCGGGATATTCTTCTTTTCGAAGTAGATGGCCGCACGTTCCGTCTGCCAGGTCATGAAATCGCTCAGTCTATTTTCGCCAGATGTCCGCAGGTAACATTCGACTTGGGGGCAATCTTCGATTTCGTTGTAACGGTCAATCAGGTGTTCGGTGATGTCGCTGCAACCAAAACAATAGCTCAGACGAACACTGAACAAAACCTTACGCAAGCCTGATCATGCCGAAGAAAACCAGGGAGCACATGATGTCTCCCGCACCAACCACGCACACTTCTTACTCCTTTCATTTGATTCATGTATTTATTTTTGTTTCCTTTCCCCATCCTTCTCTCGCTCTTCTCCTCTCCGTGCCGGCTTCTCTTACCTTCCTTCCCCCACCCTTTGAACCCTCCCTTACCTCTCCACATCCTCCTACACTCCAGCTTCCCCGCTAAATTTTAGGGCGAAGCCGGATTGGTGTAGAGTTCACGTGACGTGAACTCACGGCGACAATTTCTCCTCTAAGTCTGGCCAAAAAAACTGGATTGTTGCAACGCTTCCATCGAGTCGCTCGTTTGTGACGCTCGTCCTCATAAAAAGCGACCCGTCGACCACACTCCGCGTGGAAGCCGAATTATTTCCAGAAGCGCGCGCCATCTGTTAGTAGCTTAGCGAATCATCCTAGTCGGCCATTGTTAGGGCACGTAATCTGATCGTATTTCGAACGCAACGGTTGCGACAGCGTTCTGCGAGGACTCGGATGCAATTATACGCTTCGTGCCCAATGAAATGGCAATTGCACAAACGTTGTTTTGAAACCTTACTTACTCCGAAAACTTATATATATATATATATATATATATATATTGGTAGTAAGGTGAGATTGACAAGTGCTGCCTTAGTAATATTGTGAAGGAAGAGGGGAGAAAGTTAATATTGAATTTACTGAATTAAAGTTAGGAGAAGGCAAAGGGAAAGAGAGCTGGCGAAAAATTGGGCCAGGAGCGGGAGGTACCAGCAGTGTTGGTTGCGATCCTGCTTTAGAATAAAACGACCACATAGTGTAGAAACCCAATGCAAGGTGAGCCTTTTCTGCAAACCCATCAAAAGGCCGGTGAGCTATTCTCCGCATCCGGAAGTTTTGCAATAAGCTTTTTTCCTGTTAACGTTTATCCTTTACGCGAAGTCCTCTAGTAGAGTAATCTTAATTAAATGGATGCTGAACCGAAATTTGTAGTTCACAAAATAAGGTAACAGGAGGGTTCAACGGGGCGCCACTAACCCGAAGACACCACTGATAAAGCGATATCTCGAACGGATGGCCGTATTTTTGTAAAATAAGGATGCGATTGAGTGAGAATCGTGACGTCGCGTTTCCTGCAGAGTAGTTGAGGAGGAGGGGAAACGGCCTTGCTTCCTTCCCTCTTCGCGTCCTCGCGGAGTCAAAGCGAGAAGAGGAGGAAACGAGAATCGCGACGTCACGGGCCTTTTTGGTCTTGTTCAAGCGCGCTCTTCTTTCACAAAAACAGGACCATCCGTTGGAGGTATCGCTTTATGAGTGATGCTTCTGGGTTAGTAGCAGTCCCGCCCAGCGCTTCTGCGTTATTTTCTGAAATCTAAATTTCGGTTCAGCATCCCTTTAAAACTATGATTGCTATTTTGTTTGCCGAAAACAGTTTCGACGTTACTAGTGGCCATGGGGGGGGCAGGGGGACGGAGACGTGTAAAATTGTTAGGACAAAAACAAAGGTGCTATAATGGAGGACGCACTCGGGTAGTACTTCAGTTACAGCAATTGAACTCATTTCTGGAGTACGTTTTATTCATATTTCATCACCTTTGACATAGAGTAAATTTACTGTTCTTCAGAAATTTTTTCGAGATCAAATGACACGAGTTCGCTACAATTTTGTGCATGCCTGGTTTGCTTTGAATTCAACCAATCTTGTCGGGAAGAAGCTAGGTCTGTATACTGCTTCACTGAATATACTATACATGTGATAGTTCAGGTATTGTAATAAACTGCGCTTTAAAATATTTTAGAACCTAACAGTTTTTATTATTAAATTCAAGTGTCACGCTGTGGAATACGAGAAAACACAATTTGATTCTTTGACAACTTTAAATGTTGCTTAGAAATTACTCCTATTTAATTTATCTGTTAATATTAGTTCTTGTAGAGGGGATTATTACGGACCAATCTAAATGTTAATAGAATATTTTGTTTTATTTGTTATTCTACAAAAAATGTTAACTTTCCGCCCAGTGGACTTTTCCTTCATAGTTAGCCTTGCAATATAACAATCGTTAACAACTAAGTCAATAAAATAAACTCTGTGTGCGTAATCATACAGTAAAGCTGTCAGATGACATTTTGTTTGCGTTGGTAATAAATAATTATGAAGATATAATATCTTGCTCCATACTTCTTGAGTATCTCAAAGATGAAATGTTTTAGGTATTTACCGGATAACGATATTTCGTAATTTTGTTTTACATCTTATATTGGTTGCTTAAAAGGTAGAAAATCACGACATATAAACACCGTCTGACAATTGTTGTAGTTTTTAATAAATTCAGTTATAAAAAGCCAATTTGTTTTGTGCATCACACCTTCCCAAAATCAAGATTGACCGTATAGCTAAAAAAAAGAAAAAAAGTTTTAAAGCGTTATTTTTTATATTTTGCATTTATTGCCCATCATGCAGAAAATCAAAAAATGTAAGTGCTGGTATTTTTTTTTTTGTCTTCTTAATAAATTTCTTTTTATTATCTGTTGTCCTTGGACACAATTTAAAATCACACGAAAGACGGTGTCAGAAAAGGTTCAAATGAACCCTTTAGGTTCTGCCCGAGTAAACGGTTTCGACAACGGCCTATTTTGTGTTAGTCCACGAAGTAAGTACAACATCTCATGTCCTCACCTGGGCTCTAGAAGTCCGTCCCTTACGGCGTGGCACAAGGTAGCAGCCATCCGGGTAATTTGATGACGTGATTCGTAAGGTCCGCAAGAATAAATGCTCGATTCGGCACTGAAAGTTGAAATCAAACTATATTAGCTCCGTGCTGCCGCGCGATTTTGCTTTTACTTAAACCGCCCTCTAAAGCTGCATTCACACTGACTGCTTGTACGTCCCGCAAAAGACATGGCGTTTGCTGCAGACACGCCTCAAGAATGTTCCAAGAATGTTTACTTCACATGTTTGTATATTTCGAGCATGTCATGCAGGCATTGTCTTAGGAAGAGTGGGGCAGCACCTTCATACAAAAAACGCTTGTCAGACTGTGTTTCGACACTGTCTTTCGTGTGATGTATAAGCAGTGTGGCCTTGGCCGTGGATTTTGAAGAGCTGCTAGCAGTCTTCAAAATCCACTGGATGTTGAGCTGAAGTAATGTTTGCTACGCGAGAGAGTGCGTCAGCAGCAGTGTTTTCCTCGCCTCTGAGATGTCGGAGATCGACGGTAAACTCTGAGATAAAGCAGAGGTGCCGGATGTCACGCGCGGGGTAGTCGCTGTGGTTTCGATGGAACAGAAATGTAAGGGGCTTGTGATCGGTCAGGACTTGGACGTTCCGGCCCTCGATGAAGTGGCGAAAGTGTTTTGATGGATAGATACACTGCTAGAAGTTCCCCATGCGAAGGTGCTGTGGCGACGCACTATCGCCAACATTTCGGCGCAACCCTCGCCTCGTCGTCGTCTGCTTCGGCGAAGCACGGCCGCGCGCTACACTGCGTAGCTCGAAGAAGAAGACTTGCTACCCAGGCACGCGAGGCACCTAAACGTTGGTCGACCGCCGCTGCCAAGGCAATAAACCGGCCGTTATTTTTCTATGTCGGGATTTGTTCTTCACCACGACACGGTATCCCACAGTGCTATACTTCTGTTCAGCGTCTTTGAGTTTGTGTGAAACAAATCCGAGCGGCTGCCAGCCAGAAACGTTCTGTTGAAGAACCGCGCCGACAGCTACGCTTGATGCGTCCGCGAGGAGGCGGAGTGGCGCCTCTGGGGCAGGATGGGTGAGCATTGCGGCGTCAGCAAGTGCCTGTTTTGCTGACGAAAAGGCAGATGCTGCACTCTCGCTCCAATTCAGAGACGCCGAGGCCTCCTTTTGGTGACGAGCAGGTCAGTTAGGGGTTTTACTAACTGAGCATACTTCGGCAGGAACCGACGATGGAAGTTTCGTAGGCCCAAGAACTCACGCAACGTTTTTAAGGATTTTGGTTGTGGAAAGTCACGAATGGCGGTGACTTTTGTCTCTAATGACTTGATGCCTTGTGGGGTGACGAGGTGGACCAGGAATTCAATGTTGGTCACGCCGAAAAGACATTTTCTGGGGTTGATGACGAAACCGTGGTCGACAAGCCGGGTAAAAAGGACGCTCAGATGTTTATCATTTTCTGTCTTCGATGCGCTGGCGACTAAAATATCTTATAGGTAAGCGAATACGAAACCTAGGCCCCGCGTCACCTCGTTGATGGTGCGTTTAAAAGTCTGGGCGGCATTCCGCAAGCCAAATGGCTTTCTCACATATTCAAAGAGGCCAAAGGGTGTAACGATGGTGGTCTTTGGGATGTCTGCCGGCTCCACCGGAATCTGGTGGTATGCCTTCACCAAGTCGATCTTGGAGAAGATCTGGCATTGAGCCATATTCGCGGTGAAGTCCTCTATGAGAAAGCGGGTAGCGGTCAAGATGGGTGTTGGCATTGAGGGCGTGGTAATCGCCACATGGTCTCTGTCGCCTGGGTCTTTCTTGTGGATCATATGCAGTGGGGAGGCCCAGTTGCTTGATGATGGACGAACAATGCCTAGTTCGAGCATCTGCTCAAACTCACGACGAGCAATGGGCAGGCCTTCTCTAGACAGGCGTCGAGGACAAGCGAAAGCAGGGGGGCCAGAGGTGACACTGTGGTGAGTGATGGTGTGCTTCACCGGCGACTCCCTGGTGTGTGGCCTCGTGATCTTCAAAAAATTCGCGAGACTTATCTCATAGGATGATGATAGTGGAAAATACTCAAAGTCCTGTTGCCGTGATTCTGGAGAGCACGCCGTTCATGGAGAGGCGTGTCACCTGGTCAATAAGGCGTCGTGAAAAGATGTCGACGGCCAGCTTGTGGAAATTGAGAAAGTCCGCTCCCAAGATTGCCTGCTTGATGTCGGCAACGATGAAAAGCCATCGGAATGTGCGGCGTAGTCCAAGGTTAATTGTGAGGGACCGCTGGCCATAGGCGGTGATGGGCAAATTGTTGATTAGCTGGAGCGGGGAGGTCTTTTGTTTGCGTTTTCGGTCTAAAAGAGAGGCCGGTAGAACGCTGACCTCAACTCCCGTGTTGACCAGAAAGCGATGGCCAGCTACCCTGTCTACGACATAAAAAAGGTGGCTTACCTGTCGACCGGTATCACGTGCCGCCGTCAGTGCCCGACCTCCATAGTTTCCCGCGGAAGAGCAAGGTTGGCTGTTGTTGCGGGCAGCGTTGCCGAAAGTACGGTGGTACCAACACATGCCCGAGCCCGAGTCAACATGACTGCTGTTGGAGAAGGTTGTGGGCAACCTGGGGATTCCAAGCATTTGACAAAGGCTGTCCCTCAAACAATCATGAGTGGTCACCTTCACCGCGAGGGGGCCAAGGGCAACTGGCCACGCGAGCCGCGCTCTGCTGCTGATAAAGGGCCGTCGCAGCGTATGCGCGGGGGCTGTTTGGATCGCGGCACGGGCGATAGCCGTCATTAAATGCTTATGTCTTGTTGAACCGGTGTGCTGTGCCATTCCCCGAGACGGGTAGCAGCACGGGAAATCCCATAAGCTGGAGAACTCTACTGAGGTTTTGTGGGAGCGCAGACGTCGGCGGGGATATGACCGTTGTTGACGACGTCGTGACAAGGGTTCGGGGGTGGCAAGCTGATGACTTATGGTCTCGACATGGTCCTCAAGACTTCGACAGACTGAAATCTTCTGAAGTTGTTATAGGTGCTCGGTTAGTGACAGCCCTGATGCCAGGGGTTCGCGAGTAGTCGGCGACACGGTCGGCAAGCTAGCGAGCCTGTCTAGCGACATGTCCTCCGCAGCCGATAGAACCGGGAGCATGGTCGATGGAAGTCGTTGCAAAAACAACTCACAAAGGAGGTGGTTGTTGGGGTTCGGATTCTGGGCTCCCAGCAGCTGACGCATGAGGTGGAGAAGCTGGGATGGGCGTCTGTCGTTGAGCTCCTCGGTGCTGAAAAGTTGCTGAAGTCTGCTGCGCTCCGGCTCCAGTCTTGCGGTCTAGGATGGTGGCCTTCAGTTGGTCGAAAGGGTTGACCGGATGCGGAGCGGCGAGAATGTCGGCTAGCTCCTCGGCGACGTCAGCTGGTAAGGAGGACGCGGTGTGCAGGTATCGCGTATCCTGACTGGCGATGTGCCGGGGACGGAACTGGGTCTCGACTTGCATCAGCCGCTGCGAAGGTTGACCGGAGGGCGTCGCCGTCAGGAGCGTTGGACGTGCCAGAATGAGCCATGGAGCAGCAGACCTTTTAGGAGAGAGTTCGATTCCGGGTCACCACACCTGTTGGAGCTGGGACGAAGGGAACCAGCTCGGACAGCGTTTGGATTCTGAACTGATCTTGTAATGTCGCGCGCTGTGGAGGTATCTCCACCTCGTCGTCATCGTCTGTGCAACATGATCAGTCCGTGACGGTCGCTTCGCTACACATACATCTCCTGGGAGTCATCTCCTACTTCACTTCCACTGAAAGCAAGGAACCCGATGCAAACATTGTACAACACATTGGCTGAGAGAAAATCTCCCTCCACATTCCTGTCCACAACGCAGCAGATACCGCTGTCAATCGAAGCACAGTTTATGTGGTTCGCAACTTTTTTGTAATATTCCTTTTTTAAGTTTTGATGGTTACAACGCGCTCGCTTTAACCAGTTCCAGATTTCTTCGACCAGCAGCCGGGATCGCGACATCCGACAACATGGCACTCCGGATTTTGTGACGTCTTTTGCTTCCACTCCGGGACCACTTTCGATGCAAGGGCAGATTGTGGCGCTAAGCACACCAGTCGAAGACGCGTGCCGTGCACCGTAGTCGTGGGACTCTCTAGCATCGTGAAGCCATTAACGACACAGCACCCTATTGGAAAGACCAGTTCAAACTGGTACCAGTTTCAAACTTGGTTATTGCTCCAGTTTGACCAGTTTCATAATGGTTGAACTGGTCAAGGTGGTTCGAACTGGTCACACTGGTTGACTGGTCATGGCGGTTGAACTGGTCATAATGGTTGAACTGGTCATGGTGGTTGAACTGGTCACACTGGTTCGACAAAAAATATTTTCATTTGTTCACGCCACCACTGCGCTTCGGAAATCTTCATTATACACAAATGTAGACACAATACGCCTACTACAAGCATCAGCTGAACATACATTGAGCGCATACACATACACGGCACATACAAACATCAATACAACAGCACACTAACCTGATCACTACTACCGAGCTCTGCGTTTCCGTCTTTTATACTGATCGTTTTGAACGTACGGAATTTCTCGGTGACCGCCTAAGCAATAAAATATATTCCCAGCATGTTGATTTTTTTCCAGCAATGTCATACCTCTGAGAGTATTTTAAACGGCTCAGGGGATTAATCTCTTAGTAAAAAGTAAACGCTCGATCATGCCGTAATTATTTGAAAGCCAATAAATCAAAGTGAGAAAGCCAATAAATAAAGTGAGAAAGAGGGTCAAACTGGTAACCAGTTTGGTCAATCTGGTTACCAGTTCGACCAGTTCGGCCAGTCTGGTGACCAGTTCGGCGTCTGGTGACCAGCTCGGCCAATCCGCTGACCAGTTCGGCCAATCTGGTGACCAGTTCGGCCAATCTGGTGACCAGTTCGGCCAATCTGGTGACCAGTTCGGCCAATCTGGTGACCAGTCAGGCCAATCTGGTGACCAGTTAGAAGGCAATCTGGTGACCAGTTAGATCAATATGGTTACCAGTTAGACCAGTCTGGCTACCAGTTGCACCAGTTTGATTTCCTGTTAGACCAGTATGACCAGTCCAAATACCAGTTCGACCAGTCCAAATACCAGTCTGACCAGTTAGATTTTCACACAAATATTTGCACACTCTCAACAAATATGGTAAAACGAAAAACAAACCTCGTTTGATGTGTCAATAACTCCATCTTGGCTGTGCGTTTATGCACTTCCTTGGGAAACAATTCAAGGTCTCCCAAAGCCTTAAACGACCATCCTTTATTCTGGTAGAATTCCCTAAATTGTGAAAGGAAGAAAAAAGCTTTTCTAATTGTATCGGACTGTTTTTTCTTTCTTTTTTTTAAATTCTGAGTCCCTTTATCAGCCGAATTTCACGAGAAACCCGACACGTTATAAAGCCTATAAGGCCATACGATGCATTTAAAACAAGCATAAATAGTACGGGTAAATAACACAAACTAAGGTAAGTCGCTATTTGTCTTTGTCTTTATTGCATTGCGATAAGCGAAGAGTGAATCTGTGCGGTAGTGCAATTTCGGCAGCATATCCCCTACAAATTTACACTACCTTGATCATGCTGATGCACACCAGGAAGAAAAAACATTGTTCTGCACAATCCACATATTTTGCGTGTGTTTTGAACGCTACTAGCGCAGGCTTATCACATTTTAAACGGTTTGTGCTCAACACTATTTGTACTCCCCAGTTATGGTCGACGTAATAAAGCTGGTGAAAAGAATTGTCAATACAATGGTGGTTAATCCTTCGGGTGCGTCATACCACTGTTATTTACACCCCACCTCATCGATCAAAAAGAATCACATGCGTTACCATGTGGACATTCGATGCCCGCTCAATTGTTTTGCCTCATTTCAAAGGTAGATTCCATTATGCATATCTATTTTTCACCTCGCAGACTGCAATAAACAAGCTATAACAAATAATCCAGCAGAACTCGAGCAAAAGCTGAGGTCTTCCTTGTATTTATTTTGAGATGACATTAACCAACTACACAAGACATTACTACTTTTGTTTTCGTTTGTCATCACAAGTCTTCCATTTTGGTTTAATGTTGGGACTCTGAAATCTAGAACTGTCATTAAAAGTAGTTTATACCTTACTCACCAATTATTACAGATGCTGTCGAACGCACGGTTCATGTGGTTGAAAAGGTGGATTTTCTGCTCTTCGGGCCTGCCGAAGTTGCGTACGCTGAAGATGAAGACGAATGATTCTCTACCCCTAATGCAAGTGCAGCTGCTTGAACCTGGGAATTGGGTAGTTCATTGTTACAATGGACGAAATACTAAAATTAGTGGGGCCAGTTATGAAAATCTGGAGTCTAACAAAATATACTCGGTTTCTAACCTGCCTTTCTTTTTTTCTTTTACAGCGG
This sequence comes from Ixodes ricinus, assembly GCA_037355805.1. Lineage (NCBI taxonomy): Eukaryota > Metazoa > Arthropoda > Arachnida > Ixodida > Ixodidae > Ixodes > Ixodes ricinus. Next base: position 135,962 of record JAZHYW010017999.1, read on the forward strand.
AGCCGTTAAGAGATAGTTTCCCAGGATCCTGTCCGTCCTCAAATGACCTGATGAGACAGAACTCTGGACAGTTACCGCCCTCTATGAACGACGGCGGCAAGCAGACAACCGGCTTGCCGGTTATCGGGTTTCTACCGTCGCTCATAGATGGCGGCTATCTTTCGAGCCTTTCCACCCTGATTGCCCACTTGCGGCCAGCCGTTACTTAATTCCCACCATAGTTCAACTTCACTGGTCTTCCTTCTTCACCAATTTTGGAAGGCTGAAAGATTTTTTTTATTAATCGAGCAATATTTTTTATGATAAGAGGGTTCATACATAGGTGGTTGAAACTACCGCATTAAAAGTTTCAGGGGAGTTGTTCCAAGGAAAGGTGTGAACTAATGAATAGATATCTCCCAACAAATAATTTTGACGTTAGAAAAAATATTTCCTGCAGAGAGATATTGTTCAATGCAAAAATCAAGAACTACAAGGCTTGGGAATTCAATGACGTAGTTTTGAACCAATAGTCGACGCATTTCATGGCACGGTTGTTTTTTTTTTTTAGCTAGGGCAAGCTCCTTCACCTGACAGATTGTTCAAGTGATGAGCGTTTGAGAGATCCATCATCGCTCTATTCTGAGAGCTCTGCGATTGGGAAGACCTAATAAAACATTTTCGCAGTTCAGACACACTCTGCAACAAGCCGTAATCAACAGTGGATGTAAGAATTCTTATCGTGCTGCCGTCATTTTGAGTGTCACGACATTATGAACTTTATGACCAGGCTAAAGCAACCTTAGTGCCATTTTAGTTTTAATTATGGTTTTTTTATTCATTTTTTTACGGCGGTGGCGAAGAGAGAGCAGCGTTTAGGTGGAGACAGAGAAGCTAGGATGGCTCTTTCTGCTACGGCCAACGTCCCACTTTAATCAGCGGAATGCGGGCTTCGGTGAAGAAACTTAGAGATGTTATCGTATTTCGGCGGTGTCTGCAAGAAAGCACCCTACACAAACACCCGTTTATATTTTCAGTAACTGGCTTCACATGCGATTTAAGCAAAAACGGGAGTACTGATTTTTTTTTTTTTTAAGTGATGTGGCTTTAGGGCATTTTGAGAGGTTAAGAACCGCAGACTGGCCTCTCAGTTGTCGCGTCTTCAGCTTGACCATGGTACCATCGACAACCATTCGAAGTCTCGTGAACTTCAAGCCTACACGCGCGGCCCAAGCACTATGGAAGGCAAAGAGTGCATGTTGTATACCGGGAAACTGAAAGATACGCCCTGCGCTTCTTTTCGTGTCAGGGACATTGTACGTTGGCAGATATGGCTTCTGGACGTCTTCACCTTGCGGCGGGCGTGTGTAGATCGTCTGATAATCAAGCCTTTCTAACGCGTGTCTAGTTTTCGAGACTGGCTCCGAAACAAAGCATTTCTATCCACGGTAGCCAGACTAGCTTCTAAAGTGTTGCTGCTCGCAAACGTCCGAAGTAGATCTGCTTGACAGAGCGGTACAACTACAGTGCCTCTAACCTGAATCGGACTTGTGTGTTTACCGTCCGATCCCATCGAAAGTAATCCCAAAGTGTCAACAACGTGCGTGACACAATACGGTGTGTCACGCTGTCGAATATTACAATTCTGGCGATATGTCGGAGAAATTCCGGCAAATAAAAAGGCTAGCGGATGCAATGCTTGCTGTCGTTGTTTTCACGATTTGTGTCCGCTTTGGTCTACCTCTTTTGTCTCGCTGAAGGGTGACCTAGAGCAGGACAGGCGTCTCCTGCATTAGCCTCCGTTGTAGTACAACCCACACGATCGCGGCAAGCTGCAGCATGACACTTCTATTACGTCATCAAGCGGAAATCAGGGTTCCACTTCTACAGACGCCCTACACACACCACACGGAGACGTGCACCAGACACTATACACAGAAAAATATTTAAATGTAAGACTTTAAATCTGCTCGTCACAGGGCTAAACCGTAAGCATATTACCAAAACAGCCTTATTATGAAGGCGAAAGATGACATTACGAACAACAAGCACACCCATACAGATCTCACATACACAGAAACCGGAAACACTGACATAATGGATCACGCACGAGCAAAGAATTATGACCCCACCGCCTTACGAACTTGAAACCGCAAGGATGGCACGTGCACTGCCTCTGCAATTTGAAAGTTAAACCTATGTTGCCTTGTTCTTGTTAATACGTTTCGTTATACATAATACGAGGCAGGGTCAAAAACTAAGCGCCATATATTTACGGCAAGACAGAAACAACAGCAATTTGCCACTTTTTCACATAGTCTCCCGCGTTCAACACATATGTGCAGCAACGCTTTACCAGAGCCTGCATTCCGCGGAAGAAAACATCTTGCTGTTGACCCCGAAGCCAGGGATGCACCTCAATTTCAGCTCAGTTCCTAAGAAACGTCATTCTGCTGAGAACTAATTGAGTGATCCGAAATATTTCAAATCGATTGGTGCCAGGTTTTTCTGAGTATGACGGACGCGGAATGCATTGAAAACCTTGACGCTTGAAATTTTATTCTCTTGTCACTCGTGCCGTAGGGGGGGGGGGGGGGCGCATTGTCGTGCTGCAGCATCACACCAAATATTATTAAACCACGGCGCCTTGAACTGATCCAAGACTTCAAATCATTTACAAGCAGGTCACAATATGACGTAATGATGGCACTGAGTCCCCTTTATGTAATGTTCGACTATGTGTTCTTTTTGGTCAGAGAATACCCCGCGTTGGAAATGCCCGGACCTTTTTTGGCCTTGGTGACGAAGTGTACAGGTTCGCTCGAAGTAAAACGGAGCACCGGAGTGGCGACCGAACTGCATCGCCGCGCTATCTAGCAGTGCCGGCTGGAACTCACCGGCTACATCTGCACATTTTAACGTGCCTTCTGTGGGGGCTTCCGTTTCTTCTTCCAACCCACACGTTATCGGTAGCTCGAGCGGCGCAACGCTCTTCCTAAAAACACCGCCAGGTGCTCAGCTCGCACGGAAAGATACTCGCCCTTCTCTACCATTTGCCCTGAGCGTTATCTCGTGCGAGCCGAACACCTAGCGGTGTTTATCGGAACAGCGTTTGGCAGCTTGAGACGCCGATAATGCGAGGATTAAACGAGAAAGACGAAGGACACCGCGAACGGCACGCGCGCATGCGCAGACGGCACCTATCTGTTCCTCCCGGCGCTGATAGGTAGCGCGGTGATGCAGTTTGGCCGCTGCTCCGCCGCTCCGGTTTACTTTGAGCGAACCTGTACCTCCACCTTTTGCTTGCCCGCTTGGACTCTCGCTGTGCACACTGGATTCACGCTCCCGAATGTCTAGCGTAAGTTGTCTTGATACCCACTTGGCGGATATTTTGTAGTGCTGCGGAATATTGTGAATCATGTGGTGTCGCGGTCCATGACTAATCTTCAAATCTTCAGCCATTTTATTGATAGGGTTGAAGAGGCTTTCTTGAACGAGCCGCTCAAATTCTGACATTGAGTGCGGCGTCATGAAATTCTCAACCCGGCTGGAGCAAGGTGAGTTGGTCAGATTTTACTCTACGCTTTGAAAATACTTGTACAGCTCGTTTACCTGTCGAAGTAACATGCAGGCACCTCCATACTGCTTCAACAAACTGGAATGAATTTCTGCAGGATGTTTGCCCTTCCACCCTAAAAATCGGATTTCTCAGCGCTGCTCCCCGTGGCACATACTTTCATGGGGGCAACCATTTCAAAAGTACAGTGGTAACGTGACATCTTTCAGCCGTCCGCTGAGCCAGGGTGCACAGCTTACTTTAGTGAAGGGGCCAAACAATATTTTTGCACAGCAGTCTTCCGCAGGATTTCGACGTTTCATAACTAAATTGCAGTTACATTTCTTAGTCTCTTTACATCTCAGTCCAAGAAACATGTCTAAAATGAAACATTAGTGGGGGCATAAAGCATTCGCGATAGTCACTGAAACAGCCTTTAAAAAGGCTGTATGTCAGTGTGGCGAACACTATTCAAAAAAGTTCCTCGCCTCATTTCACTGTATAGCTAATTTTTGGGAACATTTTTACAACCTTCAAAAATGAAGGGCTTTCATTGCAACAACACTCTCTATTGCTATTAAGAAGGGTGTATTAGATTGAAATAATGGTGTTGAAAGGTTGTAATCGACGGCGTAAGTCTCTGAAACATCGTTTGTACACTCTTAATAGTTCAAAACCTAAGTGTGTAGTTTGAGTGCCAAAGTGGTCCTTGCCTGCTCCAGAAGAGTGCTCCCCTTTATGTGTCCAAGGTGCGGGGGTGCGCCTCGTTGCTTGGCCCACCGTCTGTGTCCGTCGGGGACTAGTACCAGGTTTGATGGCAACTGAGCAAAGCTCAGCAACCACCAGAGCACTTTGGCATACCACGGCATAGGAACGTCCAGCCAAGGGCGCTCCGTAACGCCATCTTCGCGGAGGAAGGGAGCTGTTGTCTTGGATATTTGTGGCGATTTCTGTTCAATATCCATCAGGTTGGTGTCGGAGGCTTGAGGTGAAGGCTAAAAAAACAAGAACGACACTTGATTTTTGTAATCGGACAAAAAGTAGCGTATTCATTGCATGGGGCTAAATGACGTTTACGAAATTCCCGTGAACGAAACGTATCTGCAGGTAACTCATTTCTTTTGTAATGTTTGAACAAAGTATTTCTAGCTTCAGCAAGTTCCTTTTAGTATCGGTGCAACGAAGAAAAGAATTACGACACCAACATTGTGGAAGAGGAACTGCCGGCAACGGGGTTGCGAGGTTCGAAAGAGGAACAATGAACTGTGCCATACAGGTAAGGGAACGGATTTTATTGAAGGCGCTGTTCGAGGCTTTCGAGCGTGTCCGATAGTACTTCGCCATATTTGACACATACTTTTTCAAGACGAACTTCTCTCGGGCGAAGCTATCAGTACGAGAACCCCCAATATGGCCGATACACGATGGTGGACCGTAAGAACAGCGTGTCCAGAAAAATATTTTAGTGTTCGTTGTTTTGCTATTTACGGCCAAAAGAAACTATGCGTCGCTGAATGCTCACTTTAATCCCATATCTAGTGCTAAACATCTGAACCAGATGCCAAAATTTCATAACAAACCGTTATCTTATAATTTGGTTATCAGTGAATTTCCGAAAATTTCCGTCGGAAAATGGGGCCCGTCATAGAGCTCGGTTTCATGTAGGCAGAAGTTTGACCATTCATTAGTTTGAATCAGAGAGCATTTCGTGGCTACCCACAGGCCGCGAAACAGCCCCTAGCGGTGGTCGTGTGCTCTAAAATTGCGACTCGACTAATTTAAGCCGTTTTAGCGTCGCGAGAGTAAAAGTTGTAACTCTTGGTGACTGAAAACTTGGCGCGTGTGAGGTTTTCGTCAGGTCTATATTCAACGATAGAATAAACGAACACGCATTCCGAACCACAGCAAACTGTGTAGTTGCGATAATTGCTAATGTGATGAAATGTAATGTAATGTTTTTATTTGGCTCATGGAGAGCCGCGGCACCGCGGAAAGACAACAACCCATACCATGGAGGCCCGCGGTGCCGCGTCTAATGAACATAATAATGCAACGCGTTTACGCATGCAAGATGACGACTAGATGTATTGTTGATTATAGTGGAGGATGTCAGTCCGATTCGAAGATGTCCACATTTCGTTGAGGTGGGTCAGAAGCGGGCCAAGGGAATCTGCAGCATGCCGTTCGATCGGTGCACGGTTGCACGAATGTGCCCCAGGAACATGATGGTGCTGTCGCTCACTGGGATCGCAGCATCAGGGGGTAGCCCAGTCAAGGCAGAAAGCTGCCGGCTCCGAGGTACCGAGGCCAAGGGCTTAGATTGAGGCACCGACGACACCCGGTGTGGCGTCCTCTCAACGTCGTCGTCGTCATCGTCGTCTATCGGCTGCTAGATTAAACGCTTCTGTTTCACGCTTTAAATGGCGTTTCCAGTTCTGTGACATCGCGGTTTGCTGATTTGTCGACGCGTTGTATCATATCTGGTTTACGCTCTAAATGCGGAGGGAACATTCGGCGCTGGTGGCGGCCTTTTGCTCCGCCTATTGGCCAAACTCTCCCAATATACGGCTCTGGGTCCGTTGGAAGCAATTTTCCAACTGTTAATTTCAAATAAGTAGTTATCAGTTTTCAATAATATAACGGTTAGTTTTTGAAAATTTCGGCATCTGATTTGGACCGCTAGTGCTACATCTGGCCGGAGAACGAGCTTTGAGGATGCGTATTCACGGCTCCAATCCACCATAGGTGGAGCCACTCATTTTCCAAAATGGCAATTATAGTGAGGTCGGAAATGCGAGCACGCTATACCCTGTTAACATTTCTAGTGTGTGGTACTTCACTGCGTGACTACAAGCTATTTCTGCTTATAGGATGAAGCTAGGGATTATGAGCGCAGGTCACCTCTTTATCCGGAAAACAAAAACGGTGTTCAGTGGAATAGTTAAGCCACGAGGCACGTTTTGGTTTAGAACGAAACTGAAACTAGCCTCTTTTCTGATTTCCATTTTCTCGGTATAGGTGGTAATTTTTTATTCTCTCGTAACTCAAGGTGTGCATCACAGCGTAATTCTGACAACTAAAGACGTTTTTCGAATAAACTTTATTTGGCGACAAACGTGTGCGATCAAGACACTTGAAAATATTTGAAAGCTAAGTTCCTCTTTAAAGACAGGGTATTTCATACTTCTTGGAGGTAACATAGAATACTGTATTTCTTAAATAAAACCTGTGCTGATATCAGTGTGTGTTTTTCTTTTTCTTGTCTTTTCTCGCTCGGAATGTTGTCATATGAAATAATGAACTGCGTGCTTTTTAGTGTGTTTTGGGGAACTTAGATGATTAATTGCTTTAACATTTTCCTTGGTGCAAGAAAAACAGAATCAATCCAGGTTTTACAAATTATCGCCACGGGTGATTCGTTTATAGTACGTTCATAAAACGTATAAATTAAAACAAAAACGCTGTTCTCGCTACGAAATCCCAAAGACGTAATTCGAGCAAGGAGCAGAAGCGCGTGTTTTTAAAGCAACGCGTGACGGATAGAACTTTATATTACATCCAGTGTTTGATTGATTGTCTCATGTTAATAACGATTTCAGAGCTCTCCATGCGCTAGAAATAACACGAAATGAGAAATTTGCAGAAAACACTAATATTGCCGCGTGCGAACAGCTGATCAGCAGTGTGCTCCGCTGGCTGCTTGATCCTCGCCAGCGCTTGTTCTTTCTCTTGTTTGCATGACTGGAATGTACAAGACGACTACTGAATATTGTTGTTTGTTCGAGCTTCGCAATAACTCTAGATACCCACGCGTTGCACAAAAGAAGCCTCGAATGGCTGCTTGAGACAGTCGTCCGTCCTTCCTTCGCCGTCAAAGTATGGACGGTCTTTCGTTATTTTTTCGGCAGAGGTTCGCCGCATTAAACGTTCATTTTAAGTTCTACTAATCAAGTTTGTTTTTATTCGTGACAACATTGTTAAATGGCGTATTTTTGTGATCGTTGCGTTTATTGGGGGCCCACACTGCCGCCAATTGTATTAATATTTTAGATATTTTAGTACCTAGTTTTCTAGCTCTGATATAATACGTCGCCTAATATCTCATTCCAGACGCGCGAAAGACTGGTGGAGATTGCAGCATTTTAATTAACAATTTAAAAATATAAATAGTTTAGAATTTATGAAAACATTATAGCTAATTTGAGAAATCCATGCAAAATTACTTTAATTGTGGGTAAAGCATACAGGCGCTGTCAAAGTCGCGAATTCTGATAATCGTCAAAACTTCCAAACTCGTCGCCAATCCTTCCGGACCAAGGCACTCCCTCGCAAAAACAGAAAAAACAATTTTTGTTTTCAGTCGCCTTTTTTTTTTTGCGCCGTTGTTTTGCCGGTATTAGACTTTCCAGTTCGAAGGGACGCCTACCCGCTTTCGCGTCTGCTCTCTACAGCACGTTTCGCTGGAGTAGGAAACCGCTGAGTCAGAATTGAGTTTTAGTGTTGCGAATACGAGCGAATACAAGCACTGCGTGTTTGCGTTTGCCTTAGGTAAAGCGCCAATCGACAAAAAAACAAATCCCCTAATATCTATCTTGTGTTATAATAGATATCTATATATATATATATATATATATATATATATATATATATATATATATATATATATATATATATTAATTATAAGACACAACCTCATATATGTGAGAGTTTTAGCTCTTTTACGAATTGTGGTAAATAAAAAGCGTTTTTGAAACTACGGTCCACATACTCCGATGTCTTTGCAGGCTCCAGTGATAGCGGTTACATATCATAGTCATGATATCTGTGGTTGCTATAGCAATCCTAATTCGAGGGGTATTGCTCGAGATTGCAAGATTGCGATAAAACATCCGAGAAACTCACCTTAATAAATATGTTTTTCGAACATCAATTCATATACGTTTTGCAGTCTAAATATAGTAAACGTAATTGCAGGAACGACGTGAAGCAGGAGATACAATCAAAATTGAATTTGACTATTTTTTTCACGATACCTTAGAGATTATTTTTTCCTTCAAACTGTTTAGCACCATTTTGTTTCAGTCGCGATTCGCTTGTGTGAAGAGCAAGCATGTCACATATAAATATATGTACTAGTAAAAATTAAATAACTCCGACCAACAAATCTTTAAACATATCTCCGTTCGTCTGATGACGTTTATTATTTTATTTATTAATATTGCAGGCTCATCCTATCTGATGCCATAAGAAAACACGTCAGAAACAGCAATGCAACAAAAGGCACAAAGAACAATATATCACCGAGAAAAGATCAAGTTCATTGGCTACAAATCATTTTTCAGGACGGTGCAATTCTAACATTTCCAATATATTTGTTTTCGATTGTAGTACTATGAACAATAATTTTTGACAACTTAATTTGTGTCGTTACTGTCCTAATAAAAAAAACTTTTAATCATAATATATGAAGCGCGAGACTATAACCCCTGAATCGGCTTTATCAAAATCAAGGAAACTCGCAACACACCGAAATGGAAGTGACCTCAATATAAAATATACCCCAACTTTAACGAAAATATACTTTCTTTTTTTTTTTATCTACAGCCTTAGTTTGTGTTTTATTCAAAACACAGTCCTAGGTCAGTTATCAACGACGCTGCTTTTTTCTTTGGGACCCACGCTCTTTATTCATTTTACTTCCTCTATCTTTACCCGTGCGATTTTCGAAAAATTCAAGTCACGCCTCTGTATTCTTGAGGTTTGGAAGAGAAACCCATGCCCGCGTCCTGCTTCCTTCAACGTGTCCCCAAAGTAGAGTTTTTTTTTCATATTTTATTTTGTTGGTCACCAAATACTACACAAAAAACCCGACTTTGTAAATGAAAAAAAAACACACAAAAAAAAACTCCGAATTAGAAAGAAAATAAACATCAAATATATAGTGCTCTCGCTATTTTAAATTGACATTAAGTTTTAAAATTGTTTGATTTGAAATTTGGTTATATGCACCGCTTAAAAAATGTTAGTCAAAAGTAAAAATATACTAATAATCAAGATAATAATAATAATAATGACAAAAATAGAACTACATAGTAATAATAATAATATTTGATTTCCACAAACTTTCCAAACACAATGCAATATACTGGTCTGGCCAAGCCAAGTGAGGCTTGTGGGGCAAGGCCTCGGCAAGTCCGCGGCGGCAAAGAAAAAAATAGGAGAGGAAAGAAAAGGTCAAAAGTTAACAGAACAACCAATACTAGAACGAGTTGCATCATTCCAGACGAACTAAAGACCGCTATAGTACGGCCCTTGTTCAAAGGTGGCGCAGGAAGTAAGATTGAAAATTACCGCCCAATTTCTGTTTTGCCAATTATTGCACAACTTCTTGAAAAACATATATTCCATACTATGACATCATTTCTAGATATACACAATGTCATTTCACCGAGTCAGTTTGGTTTTGTTCAAGGAAAGGGAACACAGCCATTGCTTGAAGATTTCGCCGATTTATTGTTTTCTGGTTTTGAAAAACATCTTGTTTGCTGTGCTCTCTTTTTAGATATATCTAAAGCCTTTGATACCGTTAGCCATTCAATCCTTCTGAAGAAGCTTTATAGCTATGGATTTCGTGGTCCGTTTTTTCTTTTCTTTCAAACTACCTTTCAGGTCGCTCACAACTTGTAATTGCAGCTGGGGCACGGAGCCCGCGAACAACATTAAGGGCAGGCGTACCCCAAGGCTCAATCCTATCTCCACTCCTATTTAATTTGTTTGTTAATGACATTTCTACTTTTCTTTCCCAAGCCAAACTTTATCAATATGCAGATGATACTGTAATTGTTGCCCGACATATTAACTTCGAAGATGCTGCCCGCTCACTGCAATGCGCTGCAACAGTAGTCATGGATTGGTTTCAACGAAATCTTTTGGACGTTAACGTAAACAAGACTAAGCTTATTTGTTTTCATAATCCTCTTAAATATGTTTGTCTTGATTTCCTTTCCTTTTACATAACTCAAACTGTGTATCTTGCAAGTGTGCTCCTTTAGTTTTTGTTGAATCTGTAAAGTACTTAGGAATTTTATTTGACTGCGGTTTAACTTGGAATGCTCAACTCACGTCCCTCTGTAAAAAATTGAGAAGTACTTGTTGTCTGCTATATAATACAAAATCACTTATGCCTCTCTCAGTTCGCAGACTAGTCACCCATGCTCTTGCATATAGTGTGCTACGGTATGGCGTTACGGTGTTTGGAAACTGTTCCGGCTTCTGGCATGAGAAAATTGACTGCATTTTAAAAAATATTTTGAAAAGTGTTTCTTATGGCATGCAACTTCCCGATGGTACTGATCTCTTTCAACATTTACAATTTCCCTGTCTCCGAACACTTTTTATTCAAACTGTTGTCTTACGTTACTTTTGGACAGACCAATTCAAAAGAAAAAACGTTGCTCTTCGTTCGCTTCGTTTTCAAGAGACTTTCGAGATACCTTTTGCCCGAACAAGATATGGACGGTATACACGAGAATTTTACGTGCCTGAACTCTTTAATAATCTGCCTTCTGAAATTCTACAAGCAAATTCACTGCGTCAACTGAAGAGAATGCTGAGACTTCACCTACTGGGATGAGATGTCGCCTAGCGTGTACCTATTTGTTAGGATGTGTGTGTATGTGCATAATTACTGATCCAGTTTTGTACATTCTAAACTTTTTCAGTTTGTTCGACTGATGTGTGTGTGACGAACTTTACACTGCTTTGTTCACGGACATATCAATTTTTTTTCTGTAGTTTTTTGGGCGGCATCACACAAGCCATTTGTTGGCTTTGATTGCCCCCGCACTCTTGTATGCTTTCATGAATGTGTCCTGAATACAAGTTTATTATTAATATCAAAGTAACCGATACGGCGATACTGTACTGATATATTTGTCAACATTTTTTTTTCAATTTTCTCCTCGTGTTTGCACTGAAGATGCCTTCGTGGAGCTTGTTTTTAAATAAGAGGCATATAATATGAGCGCACTCTTTTTTCATAGTGCGTACAGCAATAATAATAATAATCATCCCCTTTATTGGCTCAGGAGAGCCGCGGCACTTTACTTATTTTTCAACAAACTTTTACTTGTTTTTCAACAATCTACTTTTTGTAAATTGTAGTTACTCCCTTTTCAACAATCGCCTTTCTCAAAAGAAACAACATTAAGGAAGCATAATAAGACTCTAAATGTAAGCAATGTCAGAAATCTGATATCAGAGCAACGGGCCCATAAAAAAGGGAGTACACGCCTTGTATGGAGCAGACGATAAAAAGCGAACCACGTTGTATTGTAAATAAAAAAAATGACGTGTGAATATTTTATTTTTGGTGCTCTTAGGGTTTTGCGCTTTCTGCTTGCCTTAATATATTCAACCATACCTGATTATCATGCATTGTTTTTTTTTCTTGGTATTTATACAGGGTGTTTAATTTGAATTCGAACAGACTTCTTTTTTTTTAAATAGAAAGTGGGAGTCACCCGAGTTCTGTCTAAACCATGTTGTAATCAGGCCTGTTAGATACATAATGAAAACGGCTCTCGTATAAGTCTGAGCGCCTTTTAAAAAATATGTCCGAACCAAAATAATACACCCTGTATATTTCCGATATAGGAAAAATTCCGGTCCTTTGTTTAAGTTCGTAGCTTTCAGCTGAATGCATTTATTTTCTGGCCATTTATGTATATATCTCAACTGTAAGGAATCAGTGCCTAGTGAGGCTGCTTAGCCTTTTGCACTGACGCCCCTCGAACCCTCCCGAAAGAAGATAAACGAAATTTAAAAATTGAAAAGAAGGGCTAATGCTCCTTGATAAAATGTAAAATCGGTACATTTTCATCTTACAGGAAACGCGAGCTGGTTTTTTGACTTGAGCATCGGAGTTCGAAAGTTACAAATAAAAAGCATAGATTTACCATAATTAGCTAACGCTCTCAATAAATAAATGCTCGATAAGTTTCTATTTATTTTGACGAACTGCAAAGTTAAACTTGTTAATATTTGAAGTAAAACATAATTTAGGGAGATTCCAATTACTCCTCAAAGTATTGACCACAATTGGACAAAAGCACAATTGCTCTACGCTGAACATCAGGAGCGTGTTATTAAACTCTCAAACTCTGCCGTGTACGAAATTCTAAATAGAAACGGATAGTAAGAAATCAGCCCTCCTATGCAGTTACGAATGTGTATGCTTGTGATAAACACTTGCAAAACTAACTGTGTTACGTTGGTGGGCACTCCGCGGGCGTCACTATGCAGTGGCCGCCGTAACCCGCCACCAGGGAACGCGCCGGTGCGACGCGCGCACAGTTCACTGCCCCGAACCTTGGCGGTTAAATGACACCTCAACAAGTGTCCGGGGATCTTCCGCGCCGAGGCCGGCTATGGGCAGCAGCACGGCGAACTCTTCAGCAGTCTTGGGCAGCGACTAATTACTATTGACCCATTACCGGTAACTAGTTACTTTTTACAGTAACTTGTAACTGTAACTCGCTACTGCTTAGTGAAAATAACTTCTAGCTGTAACATGGTTACTATTTTTCGAAAGTAACTGTAAAGAGTAACGTCGCTACAGTTACTTCTCAGATTTGTCTGCAAAAGTATTACAAACACGGTCACCAAATCGTCAGGCAAACTCGTGAGAGAGTCCAGAGTCCTGGCACAGGAAAGGCACAGCAAAGACTGCTGCAGAAACCGTCTGTAGCACGAGGGAACAATAAATAAAAATTAACTAAATTTTGGGGGACCCTGCTTGGCCAAGCTGGTCCCCCAAACAAGGGACACCGCAATCGCTACGAACGTTAGATCATCGAAACCTTCCTCATCGAGAACGCAGAAAACAATGTTTCATCGGCCTCAGTAACCTTATCAAGAGGGGAAATAGAATTCATCAGGACTGAACTTGAACAATATCGCAACTCCCCGTAGAAACCAGACCGTCGCTGTAGTTCTTCCCGTGCCCCGTGGTTCCCTCCTCCCCTTTTCCATCCCCCAGTTTTCCTTCCCCCATATCACCCTATTTTGTTGGGATATCATTCAGGGTGCAATTTTCCTGCCCAAAATAAACGCTGTTGCTAAATGAAAGAACATAGTTGTCCTGTGCTTGTCCTCCGCGTTTTATCAGAGGTCGGCATTTTTGGTCGCCCTCGCTCACCCTCACCCTCACAGACCCTCACCCTCACGCACTCACCGCCCTCACGGCCCTCATGCACCCATATCCCTCACGCCCCTAACGCACCCATACCCCTCACGCACTCAT